>OV651813.1:82769447-82939447 GCA_927349885.1 Psylliodes chrysocephalus | reverse complement strand
AAATTCTTGGAATAAAATAAAAATGCAGTACGGTTATCAGAATTGTTTATTTAGCTAATAGGGCTGAGAGCATTTCCTTTGACTCATTTGATCACTCTGTGGTGTTAAATAAATTTCATTCTGTAGTGAAATGGCTAAAATATGAAATCTATTTAAAATTATAAGAATTTAACAAAAAGTATCTCGGAGTAATAACCATAAAACATTCTTAAAACCTATAAACTAATTTGATATAGTAGAAGATAAATAATAAAATTCCCTTTGTCATCAAATGACTTTATTTAACGACCTTATCTTAGCGCAAAAATAACAATTTTAACTATCCCACCTATTCCTGTGAATTACAATTTTTTTTTTAATATTAGTACCAAATATAAATAGGACATAAATCTAGCACATCTCATCAGTTGTAGTTAAGATATTAACAAAGATAGTTAGGCACAAAAATGAAATTCCTCATTCTGATTATAGCTAGTTTAGCGGTGGCATCTGCTTTCCCACTAGAAAATAATGTACAAGAAGAGGAAGAGGAGTATGTATTGGTTCCGGTTTCTAGAATTAGAAGGTTGGTACCTACTTATTTGTTTTATATAGTTTTTACCTGAATTTGTAAAGAAGAAATTCACTAACTATCCTTTCAAAATTTTTAAATAGAACTTAATAATATTAAAATGTTCTTTAGTTTTCCTCTAATTTTTTGTTTCTTATACCATCTGCAGGATCACCTGCGGTTTCTGTCTTTTTTTGAAGCCGAGTCCTTATTTACCTCTATTATTAGTATCAATCTTTTAAGGAATAATTTTTCAGATAATTTCGATATTAAAGGAAGTTCTGTGTCATCATGATTTCTGCTTTTTTTCAATCTAAATCAAATGTATCTTTGTTGTCTCGCAGACAATTTGCCATGTTCTTCGGTTTTGGGAAGATAATAATGCATTTTTGAAAATTTATCAACTTCAAATATGCCTTGAATGATTTCTAGCTGTAGTAAGGTGCAGAAGAAAATCAATAAGTAAAAATACAGATTTTTAGTGGAATTAATCTGGTACTTTGATAATAAATTTTCAATATTTGGCATCAATTTAGTGAGGTTTATTCTTAAATCACCTCGATTAATGACGCATTTTGCTTCTTTTCTTTTTATTAGAAGATTGGCAACCGCACTGAAACCTTTTTCCCTTTTTCCACTTGATATGAAAACGGAAAAGCAATTTTCTCGCGATATTCCATAATGCGGAATAAGTAACAGGTAACAAAATAGCTCTTATCCGTTTCTAAACTGTACCTTAAGTTCTTCGTTAGTGCTTATTCCGATCAGTGATATCCGTTTTTTATCGTCGCCATATGGACTGATTATCTATTGTGATATTACCATATTCAAAACATCCTCAAACCTTATTTCAAAATCTATCTATTGTGATATTACCATATTCAAAACATCCTCAAACCTTATTTCAAAATCTGCATAAAGGTCATTTAAATGTTGAACTTAAGTTCATCTTCCTGGCATGACAGTTTATTTGTGACAAATTAGGAAACTGGGAAAATTCGCCCCATCCAAAGTTTTGTTTTATTAGTTTAATTCTGGCAAGAAATGCTGAACGTATGGACTTTGTTTCGATAAATTTTAGGCTGTCACCTTGTAACTGCAAGTTAAACTTATTAAATTTACCGAATCTGTTAAATAAGCAATGTCTGCTTTGCACCTAATTAAATTTTGTTGTAAAATTGGATATTTAGCATCCAAAAACTCTAAAGTCGCGTACAGACATCGAGGTTCCAACGCAAACCAAGCCACATGTGCTCAGTGTTGGTGTCAGTGTGTACGGCGCGACGAACAGAGCCCAAACCGATTCCAAGCTTGGCGTTGGCGTTCGGTTGCGTGCATTCCTTGAGCGGTACATCAAAGAAATGTTTGATTTCGTCTGGACGGGATTTGTCGCTCGCTTGGTAGATATTTTGCTTGTGTTGTTTTTCTCGAGTTGCTTTTGGTATTTTGATGACAGTTTTAGTTCAGCCTCGTACTGGTGAGTATATATTTGAGTTTTGATAAAAAAAATATGGAGTGTACTGAAGATTTATGTTTAAAATTAATTGGCTATATGCAAAATCCCACATTATGGGACCCAACTGATAAACGTTATAAGCTAATAATAAATCTTCCTCATCGCTCGACATATTCTACCTACTGGTCTCACTTTTCGCACCAAACTCGGTCGAACCCTAACACCCAAATAAAATTTTTGGTGTTGCCGTGCGCATTTCAATCGCTTCCAACACCAAATCCCAACGGGCAAGATGCTTGGGTTGGGATGCTCGACGTTGGAACCTGGTCTGTACGCGGCTTTAAACATTGTCAAAAAGATCAAACAATCTTGTCAAGCATAAGCTTTTCGAAAGACATTGGAATTCAGTGTGAAGAAGCAATTGATAAAAGTTGTCGTCATTTTCTTCACACAACTGAGCAAATAATCGCGTATTCAATACATTGCTTCAAATTCGGTTTACTACGTTAATGACAAATTGAAGAGATTCGTGCAATCTACTACTCAATTTTTTGGCAACTAAATATTGTCGATGGATAACGCAGTGTATTGCTAACACCCTGAGTACATTTTGTTTAAAATGGCTTACAAATCTACGGTAGCACCCAACCATGGCAGGTGTCCTATCCGTAGCTACTAATGTTATATTTGGTAAAGGTATATCTTTTTCCATAAAGTAATCCTTAAAATATTTAAGGAGGTCCTTTCGTCACCAATGTTAAATAAAAAATATTAGATTATGACTAAAATTAATTTTTTTCTAATAGTTGAAGTCCTTTTTTATCTAATAGTGAACTTTTAACTATACCTTACCGTGCAAATTTTTGAGAATTTTTTTTTTTTTAAATGTGAGTATTTGTACAGTGTCTTACGAGAAAGTAAGACTTCAACAACAATTTTCGAATTATAATTAAGTATACTATTATTTATTGATTAGATGGAGTAGAAAAACACTAAAAATAAGGTTTTTGAAATATTTAGGTTTTGTTTTTTACAATAAAATATATAGGTTACCATGGAATTTATTGAGAAATTAATATTAAAAAATCACTAAACTAGGTTACTTGAAATTTTTTTTTAATATTAATTTCTTAATAAATTTCACGGTAATCTATATATTTTATTGTAAAAAATAAAACCTAAATATTTCAGAAACCTTATTTTTAGTTTTTTTCTACTCCATCTAATCAATAAATAATAGTATGATTCGAGAATTGTTGTTGAGGTCTTACTTTCTCGTAAGACACTGTACAAATACTCACATTTAAAAAAAAAAATCTCAAAAATTTGCATGGTAAGGTATAATTAAAAGTTCACTATTAGAAAAAAAATAAATTTTAGTCATATTCTAATATTTTTTATTTAACATTGGTGGCGAAAGGGGTGGCGAAAGGACCTCCTTAATATTGATTCGCCTTTAGTGTCAGTGGTCAACGTTCTAGTGAAAAGCAACTCTTCATGTATTTCTTGATCCCCATTAAAACGAACATATGCTAATAATATTGCTTCATTAACACGCAAGGTTGACTCGTCCAGCAGTATAGAGAAATAGGCTCTTTGCAAAAAAATTACAATAGAAGATTTTAATTTCATAACTTATTTCATCAACACGCCTTTGAACTGTGTTGTTGCATAAAGGAATTATTTTATGTTTATGAGTTAAAAAGGGAAATTGACACTTTTCTAGAAGAGAAAAATCGCCCGGAAGCCGTAGTTTCGAGATGCTTTATTTGTGATGAAATTGAGTTAATTGGCCGACATATTCGAGAAATTAAATACCCTGAAATTTGAAACAAAAAAAAACTAGAAATGTTTTCAAATGTGAATAAGTGTCTCAAAACATACAAGGAAGAACAGTATGTGAAAGTTGTTTGTGTAACAATAGAAAGTCATTTAGCCATGTTGGCAAAGAATTTTAAAAAATATTTTCTTGCTGACGACAAATTGGTAGCAAGTTACGAGTGGGTTAGAGGTCTATTTCGAACTACTCCCGAAGGTTTCTCAACTGCAGAAGAAGAAATCTTTATAGACTTTACTGCAAGCGGTGAAATCAAGAGATAATTTAGTAATAAATATCTCTTTGAATTTTGGGCGGGAGTGGATGATGCCTTTTCTCCACTGAAAACAAGAGCATTTCGTATATTATTGCCATTTTCAACATCCTACCTTTGCGAAACCGAATTTTCTGCGGTGGCTACTTTAAAGACAAAATATAAGTCTCGACTGAATATAGACAAAGAACTGAGTGTCTATTAGTAATATAGAACCTTCTTTTGAAAAACTTTGCTGTGGGAGACAGGCCCAAGGGAGTCACCAATAATTATTAAAGCTACTTTTAATTTAGTACTGATGAGTTTCATTTAGCATTTGACAGTACCTACTAATACAATAATATTTATAATAATTAAATAGTATATAAGTTTAAACGTTTACTGTACTTACTTAATTTTTTACAATGTCAGAATGAATATCATTTTCCTTTTCTTCCTGTGAATTAATTTTTATGTGCTGGTGCCCCCCACTTAGAGTTATGACGCCCCTCTAGAGGAGCGCGCCCACAGGTTGAGAAACGCTACATTAATGGAAAGTCAAAATTAAAGTCGCGACTTGCTAAAATGAGATCGACTATCGTTTACATCTCATAGGCCTCCAATTCTTTTTTTCGCTCACATGGATCCCTCGCAAGTCATCGTCGATATAGACTACTTTGGGTATCATCGGTCTAAATGATGCATTAGTTAGATTTTTACAATTGTTTTCTTTGGAAGTTGTTTCAAAATTTCACTTTTTTTTGAGTATTATTACTAGTCATTACTGACTAACCTACAATTTTAATCTAAAATTATTTTAACTAATTACTTATCTAAGAAGTCCCCATTGTTTCTATAGGAGAGCATCACAAGTTGGCGTGACGATTTATTACACTGTTTTACACTAGCACTAACAATAACGTTCACTGCACTAGCTCAAATGGCTTCTTTCTTTTGAGCCTTCCGTTGAGTGTAGAGTTGTCCAGTAATTGCAGCGCTTCTTCGTTGACGTGGGAGTGGAGTCGACCCTCATGTTTCGCAGCAAACCTCCTTATTTCTTCTTCGATTGTTGGCATCTTCAGGTCTCTATGAAGATAATCGTTTCGGTGTAACCAAGGTGCATCAACAATGCATCTTAGGACTTTATTTTGGAAAACTTGTATCATGTTGATATTACTCTTGCTGGCACATCCCCATAGCTGTATGCCATAAATCCAGATTGGTTTTAGGATTTGTTTATAAATCAGCAGTTTGTTGTGCACTGACAATTTGGATTTTCTTTCTAGGAGCTAATAAATTTTTTTGAATTTAAATTAAAAGTTCTTTACGCTTTTTTTATGTGCTCTTTCCATTTAAGCCTTACATCTAGGTTCATCCCTAAGTATTTGGCCGAATCGTGATGCGGAATAACGCCATTGTTTATTCTTATTTGTTTTTGTTCATTTGGTCGAAGAGTAAAATCAACATGCACTGATTTAGTTTGATTTTTTTTTATTTTCCACTTTTCTGTCCATCGATTGATTCTGTTACAGGTTTCCTGAAGTTTTTCTGAGGTGTCTGTATTAGTTCCGCCAACTGCCAATATTGCAGTGTCATCCGCAAATGTTGCTATTTTAACAGATTGTTGTTGAGGGATATGGCTGGTGTATAATAAGTAAAGAAACGGTCCTAGCACACTACCTTGTGGGACACCTGCTTTAATTTCTTTCATTTCGGAGTATGCCTCGTCTTGCTTTATTCTAAACATTCTTCCCGTTAGATTTGATTGTAGAATGTCGACATATTGTCTAGGGAGCATTTTTTTAAGTTTCTGTATTGGGCCAGCGTGCCAAACCTTGTCAAATGCTTGGGCTACATCAAGAAATATAGCTGAGCATATATATTTTTCTTCGTAAGCTTTTTCGATGATATCGGCTATCCTGTGTACTTGATCTATTGTCGAGTGTTTGTTTCTAAAACCAAATTGGTGCGAAGGGATCAGATTTTTATTTTCAATTATTGGTTTTAGTCGTTTTAGCAGTAGTTTTTCAAATAACTTAGATATTATCGGTAACAATGATATAGGTCTATATGATGACACTTCATTCAAAGGTTTTCCTGGCTTAGGAATTAGGATAACTTCAGCCATTTTCCATACATCAGGTATATATTTAAGGCGAAATGCTGCATTAATGAGGTATGTCAATTTAACAATAGCCTTCCGTGGTAGTTTCTTTAATACTTCTCCAGTAATAAGGTCATATCCTGGGGCTTTCTGTGAGTTGATGTTTGTCTGAATTTCTTTCATAACTTCATTGGGAGTAACTAGCTTAATTTCAAGTTGTTCCATATTATGGATGGTCTGAATATAGCCCAAGAGCCCACTGCAAATTTCCACCGTCATCTGATAACGAAATAAAATATGCTTCAGAGGCATGTAAAAATATTGTAATTTAGCAAACGGCACCTGTGCCTATCACTATCCTGAGCAAAATAGTTAAAACAATGGCACTTCCGGTGTCATAATTCGCGAGAAATGTCGTCATTTGATAACGAGATAAGACTTATGCCATCGGATAGCTATTAATTAATAGAACTTAAAAATGTACCTGTGCCACCTCTTTTCCTGAGTCAAATGCTTGGCACGGCCTTTTTATTCAGCCAAAATTCTCGACAAACTTCCGTCATGTGATAACGAGTTAAAACAATATGCAATCGAAGGGGCATAATGTCCCATTCAGGAATATCCGCATGTGCCACGTTTTAACCTGAGCTAAGTTGCTGGCACAGCGTAATTTCTGAGACGCTCCTCGCCCAACTAATTTATTTCATGTATACAAAAAATCACATAAGCCATGACAACGAAAATTATTTATATTGAAAATTACAATCCTAATAATTAATTGTAAACTTATTACTGAAGCCTTGGTTTGTATCATAATTTTATAGGCTTTTTAACAGACTTAAAATAATAGGAGGAGATACTCATATCGTTAGAATATTTAATTTTTTTGTATATTCACTGATAAATATATACCACGTTGTCCGATTTCTATACTTCTTTTTTGTTAGAAAAGGGAACACCGGGTTAGTCATATATAAATTTGGTCAACATCTGATGATAGGATACACGAGAAAATAATTAAATTCTTCGAATAACAAAGAAAGGTTTTTAAAATTACTTTTGTTAATACACAGGTTTATTATTTAACAGAATATCTTTTCAGGTATTTATTTAGATATATTTTATTACTTTTTATATTTATAAAAAAGTGTACCTACAAATTGTAAATAAAATTCCAATACGACGATGATATAGTTATATTTGGAAGTTTTCCAGAAAATGTATTAAAGATATACTTACTAAGGATTGTTAACTTATTTAATTTTAAATACATACATGAAAAAATTAAATTAAATAAATATGTATACACAAACAATTTATCAATGCTAAAATACATTATTATTAAAAAAAATCCCAACAATTTCAACATTTACTCATTATCTGAATCTGAAAAAACATCATTCAAATAATTTAACTCATTCAACTCGTCGTTATCGACATTATTTTCATTATATTTTAAGACATCATCGACTTTCAATGGCGTTGGGTCTCCCTTAAACCACACTGGTTCCAAACGTTCATTTAGCTCCCAACCGCATTCTTCAACATTTAATTTAGAAGAATTTGCATCTGCAGTGTTTGGCCACCTTGAATTAACGTACACTGTACGCAAGATCTTTTGTTCCATAGTTCTCCAACATGGAGGAATAAGGCTTAAATCCAACCCTTTAATTGTTTGCATAAAATGCTCGTTTTTTTCCATTTTTTGGAGAAAACAGTTTTTAAAACAGTTGGAGCCTTGCGCTGTTAACACTGCAACAATTTTTCACACCGTACATTAGTGAAGTGAATTCCTCAATAAGGTCTGTTTTCTTCTTATCGTTCACATCTTTCACATTATTTAGAGATGCAAATGCACACAAGAATTTGTCATTTTTCTGCAACAATTTAAAGGGTCGTACTTTACCTTGTCTATAAAACGCTGCAGTGTAGTCGCAGCCTGTAAATGCGTGAAAGGCTGGCAAGGCACGGCAGATATTTGGACCTAGAGAAGTTGCGACATCATTTATACTACTTAAAATCTTCTTTTTGTGCAAAGGAAGTTGCTAGGTAAATGTCCATATCAGGAAATTTATGGATGTTACCTAGTAAAATAATTAGAACGTCGGTATCAGAGGCAGTTACCAATATTGTCGAATTTTGCTTGATTTTATTAATATGAAAAAGTATACGAGTGTCAGCTTCTTCATGCTGACATTCGAAATCTCCCTCCTCCTTTTTGAAATTTCTTCCATTAACAGAACGGTAAGAGTAGCACCGTTCTTGTACAGTAATGAAAACTGTTTTGTTTTGAATAAACGGCGTCATAGAATCATCTTCCCAGTACTGTGCAAAAAATTCAACAAGTGCCTCTTTAAACCTAAAATTTTTGAGGCTTTTATTAAAATCAAGTTATCTTTTTTGTAAAGGTCCAACAATTGAAAAAGGAATGTCGATCTCTTGTCGATTGTGCCTTTCTGCATCTTTAATCGATGGGGACAAATATCTGTCAAAAACTAAATGTATTTCCGATGCATCTTTACCACAAATCTTTCGCAATACATGTTCAGCTATTTATCCAAAAGTTTGCGGAACCGATGGACCCAAAACGTTTAGGAAATAAAAACCGTCAATGATTTCAATATGATTTTTCGAAAGCACCACGTTTAAATTTATCCAAGAGAGGCGAATTGTCCACTTTTAAAGAAACCAGATTACTTAAGTACCTTAGAGACCAACCTGCATAGTTGGGTTGGTTGAATATAAAAAACATGTTAGTCATTTCAAAAACTGAGTCGATGTAAAGATTAAAGTCACTGGTTCTTATGCTCCTCGAAAATCTTAAAAAAATGCTTATCAATTCGACGTACTGTAAATAGAATTGCGCCGTTTTCCGTGATATCCTGTTAGAGTTAGTGAACAGAAATCTTTGTATTTCCTAATAACTTCTTCTAAAACAGGAGACAATATCAACGATTCATGAGATGGAACTGGAAGATCAAAAACAACTTTTAGATCAGAAATGAAACTATCTTGAGAAAAAGCACTTTCTGACATAAATAAATCAAAATGCGACATCTGAAGAGCACCTGCAAAAATAGGGTGAATTCTTTTACACCTATTGAAGTGTTTAGACTCGATAAATCCGTTTACAGAACCTGCTGCTAAAACCTCGGATTCTGTTAAAATATCTACGATTCCGCAACCATCAATAAATTTACCAACAGCTTTGAAAAACGCTAATTGCATATGAAAGCCTCCTAAATTGATAAATAAACCATCAAATTTTGGACTTTCCAGACTTTGAATTTGCATTGCCATTTTCGCGATTGCTAGATCATAAGTCACGATGATCTGTTCTTGATGGCATTGATCGGCCACTTCTTTGGACATGGCCAAAGTTTCATAAACGACATTATAGGACGTAGGAGACGAATTTATTGGAGGCATGTAATCAATGTTCTGCACTTCACTACAATCAACAATTACTGACGAATTGTACCCTACCCACATTGGTACCTTGTCGAAATGCAAGAGAGAAAAAACCCATAACATATCTCTTATTATGGCACGCTCTCTTGAGATGTTGCAGTTGCCTACAGTCTCCAGTACAACGTCAGACGATAACAATGACAACGTCGCCTTACGCTTGTAATAATGTTTCATAACACGCGGAGTTTGTTCAAATTTGCGTCTTTTACGAGACCTACTCTCTGTAGAAATATTGCTATCGTCCGAAGAGGTTTGCTCTGCACTATGAGATGTTGCAGCAAGTGACATAGTTATCATCAGAGTATCTTTACCCGTAACAGTATCAACAAATCTGTCAAAGTTATCAAATGCCAAATGTGTTGAGAGTCCATCAGTGACTTGAATACCAGGGGGTATTAATTTTCTTCTTGGGCCGTAAAAGCGAGCTCAGTCTCAAGCTCTTCAGCCATAGAATAACTCACAGTATGCCCGTACTTATTTATAATGGTCAATACTTTTCTGCTACTAGTCGATTTTATCGCTAATCCAAGACTTAGGTGTTTCGAAGGTTTTATTCTTCCCTTTGTTATAGCATAAATGATGTCACTGCAAATTGAATTTATTCGAAAGAGATCATCATCAGATTGTTGCCTACGCAAGTCAGGGCCGTGAATCAAATTGAAAATGAGATTAAAAAGATCAACAGGAATATCGCACTCCCCATCAGTGATATTAGAAACGTGCAACTTTTCAGGAAGTTTTCTTATGTTTATTGCTTTTACAGAGTTTCTAACGGAGTAAGCTACTTCTCGCAATTTCATTTCTTTCGCACTTTCTCTAATTACTGTTGAATGCACTAACTTAGAAACATCGATGTCATGCTTATAAACTAATTTTTTTCTTGCGCATATAGGGGACGATCTCACCGTAGGAACGTCACCAAACTCGCGTATAATTTTGTCTTGCAAATGTTCTGCTCTATAATTTTCGAAGTAATTTTTACATAATGTCTCCTTCGACATTTTTAATAACAAAGAAAGATATCTCGAAAACAAATTAGATAAAAAAAAATTCTCTCGTTCTCAATTATTTCTACATGTATGAAAGCAGAAAGTTCTTCGAATGCCGCTTTATCAACATTTCTTAAATTTTGCCAAGCGCCATTGGAATCACGCTTCTCAGGTTAAATGTGCCGTCCTCTCTTGCATCGGTCGCGCTGTTCCAAATTTATTTTGTTACAAGTGATTCACATGTAAGATACACATTTCTGTCTCCTTACGCTGTCGCTTGTCGCCTGTCTTAGTCTCGCGTCTGGTAACTTTACTATTCATTACTTTCTTTAATTTATTTAGATATCATGCAATTATTGTGAAATTTTTGTGCAGCTATTATTATTTTTAAAGCATTCAAAACTTGGTAGATTTAAGCATAAACATTTTTCAGTAATTATATTACACAATTATTGTGCGGTGGCACCTTTACTTTTTTGTATATTCAATCTTACTTGTGAAACATGTGTCATAGCAGAACACGAACAATCTACAAAAATATTTCTTAAAGATTTTTCGTCTTTTGGCGTTGTTCTTCCACTGAAATAGTTCATACAAGTTTTGTACAATTCTCCGTCTTGTAAGATAATAGACTCGGCCTATTTATTCTTTTTGTCAGCATCTGTGGATGTGCTCGGTTCTACCTAATAAATTATTAATCGTATTTTAGCTACATTATATCAATATTTTTATTTTGGCTAGTTTTGATTTTATAATGTTATATTATGTATTGAAGCATGCACACGACCATTCATTTACAAACACCCAATACTATTTATTGATGCACATCATTTTTTCTTCCAGTTAAAATGTGGAACGCCAATTGTAACCCCATTAATCACTAGTAGACGTATTTTGCTATTTATAATCTTAAACATATTTTATACTTACATCCATTTTAAACATATTATCGAATTCATCCTTGTACTTCTTTTTCAAAACCATGAACTTGGCTTTACACTCTGGGTGATAACCAACATTTTTCGCTATTTCACGGGATAACTTTACATCTTTGTATTTGAATTTTTTTATTTGACGAAAATGTAACATATTTAAACATTTTTCGAGTACATCGTTAAAGGGGAACACTTTTTTCCCTTTAACATCGCATAAAAAACATCTATCCATGAATAATAAGAACTATTAACAAAATGAATCAATTAATTTTTGATAATTTCAAGATTTATTTGTTTACTTAATGTTGTGATTCATTTTTACAGGTTGTCATAGAAACGTCAAAAAAACTACCTACTATGATTATCTTGAAAGAGTAAAACCAAATTTGGTAGATTTTCACACTTTTATTTTAAAAATATAAAAATTTTTAAAAACACTAACATGACATATGTTTCGAAGTACAACTTCTTTTTCAAATGTGACTAATTTACAATTCGGTATCCAATATATATACGAAATAATTTAACAAAACAAAGTACTTAAGAAAAACAATCAATAACATTACGAAATAAACTAACTATTTAAAGTAAATAACAAATCGCAGTAAATAATAATTTTAATTCAAAGTTAGTAGACAACATTTTAGAGAAAAAACTTTTTAAACAGGCTATTCAACAAGTTTATCCCATAATTAAAGATCAAAATTGCAGATATAAGAGTCTTACATATATAGGAGCTCCTAGTGAAAAGGTATCATCATATTTAAAAAACCAAAATATTAACGTAGCTTTTAAAACCAATAATACGCTTGGGAAGTATATTAAAAACAATAAGGGTAAAATTAATCCTAATAATAAATCGGGGGTATATAAATTAAATTGTGGTAGTTGTCCAAAATTGTATATTGGTCAAACAGGCCGTACTTTCAAAAAACGCTATTCCGAACATTATAATAGCTATACAAAAAACAAAAATAATTCTACTTACTCAAATCATATTTTAGCTGAAAATCATTCTTTTACAGACAACTTTGAAATTTTACATATAGAAAATAAGAGCCTTAAATTAAACCATTTAGAAACACTTGAAATAAATAGATTTAAAAATTCAGATAACATACTAAATGATCAATTAGATATTAATAATTCACCCTTATTAAATCTCTTTCCTAGTTTTCTGTGAGATAATCCCGGTAATGTGCTATCTTATTGTTATCTGATTGATATTATAATTACCTAAGTACCCTTATTTACTTTAAATAGTTAGTTTATTTTGTAATGTTATTGATGTTTTTCTTAAGCACTTTGTTTTGTTAAATTATTTCGTATATATATTGGATACCGAATTGTAAATTAGTCACATTTGAAAAAGAAGTTGTACTTCGAAACATATGTCATGTTAGTGTTTTTAAAATTTTTTATATTTTTAAAATAAAAGTGTGAAAATCTACCAAATTTGGTTTTACTCTTTCAAGATTAAATGGATTTTCATCAAGTAAAGGCCGAAACAATAAATAATTTACTATGATTATAGTTTAAAAAATAAAATTTAATATTTCAGGTTTAAAAAAATTAATGCTGTACCTATTTAATTCTATTTTACAACAGTTTACTTGTTTAGACGGATATATCTAGTAATCAAATGTATCTAAATAAATACCTATTAAGTTATTTTGGTAAATAATAAACCTGTATATTGATAAGATAATTATTAACAAGTTATAAAAGTTATTTTAAAAAACAGACTCCTAAATTGTACAGTTGCCTTTGCAAATTGCAGAATTTGATAATTTTCTCGTATATCCCATCATCAGATTTTGACCAAATTTATATGTGACCATTATGAAAATTATGGAAATCAAACAACGTGGTATAGAATTATTGCTGAACGTTCTTAAAAAAAAATTACATTTCGACGATTTGAGAACCTTCTTCTTATTTTTAAGTCTGTAAAAAAGTATATAAAATTGGAATACAAATCGAGGATTCATTAATAGGTTCCAAATTAATTATTAGGATTGTAATTTTCAATACAAATAATTTTCGTTGTCATGGATTATGTGATTTTTTGTATATATGAAATAAATTAGTTGGGCGAGGCGCGTTTCAGAATTTACGCTGTGCCAGCAACTTAGCTCAGGTTAAAACGTGGCACATGTGGATATTCCTGAATGGGACATTATGCACCTTCAATTGCATATTGTTTTAACTCACATGACGGAAGTTTGTCGAGAATTTGGGCTGAATAAATGGCCGTGCCAAGCATTTGGCTCAGGAAAAGAGGTGGCACAGGTACATTTTTAAGTTCTATTAATCAATAGCTATCCGATGGCATAAGTCTTATCTCGTTATCAAATGACATTTCTCGCGAATTATGACACCGGAAGTGCCATTGTTTTAACTATTTTGCTCAGGATAGTGATAGGCACAGGTGTCGTTTGGTAAAGTACAATATTTTTACATTCCTCTGAAGCATATTTCATTTCGTTATCAGATGACGGTAGAAATTTGCACTGGGTTCTCTACTGATAGGAGTGTCTCTTGTCCATTTGTTATCTGCTATTCTGATTGGAGGACAGTGTTTACACGAATTTTTCATCCTTTTAGTTGCCTTCCAAAGTGAATAATCAGTTTATGTATCATCTGTTAGCCCTACTAGGTATCTGTTGAAGGATTCTTTGTGATTTAGGATTTCTCAGTCTTTGGATCTATTTAATATATTTTTATCTTCTGCTAATCTTGTCATCTGCCATTTCTTTCTTAGTTTTCTTTTTTCTGCTACCAGTTCTCTTATCTCGACAGGATAGTTTTTTCCAGCAGTTAATCTTCTTACTTTTGGTGTGTTCCTTCATGCAGCTTGCTGGATTTCAACTATAAACCTTTCCAGTTCTTGATCTAGCTGATTTTTCGTTTTTAGTGTTATGGTCAGTTGAATAGTATTTGTTAAGTCCTCTTAAAAACCTTCCCAAAAAAATTTCACTGATAATTAAATCAAAACCAGGAGTTATTTTCGGATTAATGTTGTTTTTTATTTCATCAGAGACTTCCTTTGGAGAAGTGGGTCTAATGATGATATTTTCAGTAATTGGTTTAATTCAGTCATGTTGTTGTTAATCATTTCTAAATGCATTGCAAATCTACAGGCCTTTGGTAGTTGTTACGTATCCAGGTTCTGTCTGCATTTCTAATTGGTGAATTTTGAAATATGGGCCTATTAATTCTCTTAGTAGCTTTCCATAGTAAATATTCTTTGCTTTTGTTAATCAGTTAGTTCACTCAGGTAGTTATCAATCAACTCTTGTTTGATATGATTAATGCTTCGTTTTAATCGCCGAGTTGGATTGTTTAACGCTCTTATATCTGGTTTGTCGCCATTTCCTTTTTAATTTCCTTCTTTCTTTAAATTTTTTCCCAAATTTTTGTCGGGTAATTGTTTCCTTTTACCCTCTGAGTCTTTGCTGGTGTATTCTCTCATGCTATATTGTCAAATTTTTTTTATTAATAATTCAACTTCGTTATCTAATTACTCTTCAATATTTAGTGGCACCGAAAGGTTAAATAGAGAAACTGACAATAGTTTTCATTATTTTGTAGAATTTATACGTAATATTTTATTTTGCAGGGATTTGATCTGGGGAGCCAACCAAGGTGGATACACTTTAGGACAAAAGGGCACCCTTTTCAGCAACGATAACCATAAATTAGACGGTGCTTACTCCGGTTCTAAAGCATGGGGCTCGCATGGACTCAAACCCGACACATTCGGTGGACGTTTGGACTACACCCATAATCCATCTGGTTCCACTGCGTTTGTGGGTGCTAATAGAACACCTGGCTATGGAACTGATCTAAGCGCTGGAGTTAAATATAATATAGCTCAAGGAAAAAATTGGGATGTGGGTCTATCCGCGCAGTACGATAGGCGCTATGGAGGACCATATGGTACAGGGAAACCTAATGTGAACGTACTGTTTGGAGGAAATGGAAGATTCTAAATTTATGAACCCTATATACCTTTAATTTAATTTTTTTTAGTTAATTAGAATTTAAAAGTAATATAATAGTTAATAAAGTATTATTAATTCTATGAAGTAGTTTATTCTCAAACAGTTTGTATGGTTGGTCTGTTCTACTACATTTAAGTCTAATTCAGTTTTATAAACTTATACAGGGTGTTTCATTGGTAAAGGGACTCCCTTTAACCATGGATGGAGACCACCGAGGTGCTTCCAAATAACCCATACTTAATGGGTCTTTCGACCTTTATAGCCGAAATACAGGGTGTTTTATCAATTTGGTCTATTTCTTTCCAGACTCATAACTTATTAACTACCCTGTATATGTATTTAACATTTGGCGTACTTATTCACCGTAACTTACCAAATCTAAAAAGGTATAAACAAGAAACGAAATCCAGGTCCGTCTTTACAAAAAATTAATAAATTCGTCCATCCTTAAAACAACATCCTGTATGTCTGAATTTGAAATTTTTGTTTTCATATTTGAAAAGAGCACAAAAAACTGAATCCAATAATGTACATTTTATTTTTGCGCAGACGATTTTACTACTGAAATTATAAGTCCAAATTGTTATTTTTGAGCATTTTGGAGGTAAAAACTGGAAACGGACGGAGTTTTATTAATTTTTTTTAA
Source organism: Psylliodes chrysocephalus (assembly GCA_927349885.1). Classification (NCBI taxonomy): domain Eukaryota; kingdom Metazoa; phylum Arthropoda; class Insecta; order Coleoptera; family Chrysomelidae; genus Psylliodes; species Psylliodes chrysocephalus. The sequence goes on along the minus strand of OV651813.1, from coordinate 82,923,220 downwards.
GGTATATTTAAAATTATTTAAAGAAGTATATTTCTAAAAGCTACAGATATATCAATACATATAATTGTATGCATCTACACCATTTCAAAAAATAATTTCAGGTCCGGTTTTAGGGCCAAAAATCAGAATTATTTTTTTTTCGACCGCACCCTGTATAAATTATTTCGTGTAAGTTTTAACAAATAGTATGTAGGATAATAATATGGAAAGCGACTAACATTCAGTAGAACAAATAATAACATTTACAACTAAAGGAAAAACACATAAATAATAACTAATTAATAGATAATAAACAAATCAAAATAACAACTAATAATACAAAGAAATACAAATGTTGGAATGTTAAATATACCGTAAAAAAATTAATAAAACTCCGTCCGTTTCCAGTTTTTACCTCCAAAATGCTCAAAAATAACAATTTGGACTTATAATTTCAGTAGTAAAATCGTCTGCGCAAAAATAAAATGTACATTATTGGATTCAGTTTTTTGTGCTCTTTTCAAATATGAAAACAAAAATTTCAAATTCAGACATACAGGATGTTGTTTTAAGGATGGACGAATTTATTAATTTTTTGTAAAGACGGACCTGGATTTCGTTTCTTGTTTATACCTTTTTAGATTTGGTAAGTTACGGTGAATAAGTACGCCAAATGTCAAAAACATATACAGGGTGGTTAATAAGTTACAGATCTGGAAAGAAATAGGCCAAATTGATAAAACACCCTGTATCTTGGCTATAAAGGTCGAAAGACCCATTAAGTATGGGTTATTTGGAAGCACCTCAGTGGTCTCCATCCATGGTTAAAGGGAATCCCTTTACCAATGAAACAGCCTGTATAAAGTAATGATTAACTAAAAACGGAAATAATGCACTTAACTTTTTGTTACAAAATTTACTATAATAATGGTTTTCTTTTTAAAAAGTTTAATATCTCGTCTTTAAAGAACTCGATAGACCTACGTCACTTCTTCAGTTTCTCTTGTTCTTTTTCTTTGAGTCTCCAGAGGCTTCTTAAACGTCTCCTCCTTCCGAATATGGCCCTACATCACTTCTTCATCTTCGAGTCTCCAGAGGCTTATTCAACGTCTTCCCACCCCAAGAACTCAATAAATACGAGAACTCGATGCTGTATTATCAAAGTGGTCTGGTGCCGATACATTCCATCTAGTAAATAATATACAGGGTGTTCCATTAGTGCGTAATTGTTTAATATTTTAATTTGTGTTATAGACACGCAAACAAGTTTCAAATAAAAGTTGTATGGATTTAAAAAATATTTTTGGACATACAGGGAGTTGCGTTTTTACCTGGCAAATAAAAATTATTATAATTTAATTTGCATCATTTTATAATTTCATAAAAAAATTAATTGCTTGGCAAACCTGTAATATTTTTTAATAAAATTTGTAGGGTTGATTATAGTATCACTAAATCATTCTAAAAGTGAAATAAAATACAGGGTGTTCAATTTAAAAAATATATTTTTTTAATTGTCAGGCATAAATTCAACACCCTCCAAAAACATTTTTAAAATACGTATTTTTTAAATTCATATAACTTTTATTAGAAACTTGTTTGCGTGTCTATAACACGAATAGAAATATTGAACAATTACGCACTAATGGGACACCCTGTATACTTTCCTATAGTAGTTTCAGTACGTAGTGAATGGATAATAAAACTTACCGAACATCACCCTGTATGGGCCTAGAACCATGTATTCTGAATGTTTTGGTAAATACCCAAGCATCTTTCAAGCGGAAATTAGCACCATTAAGAAGTATATCCAGTTCAACATCGAGCAAAACTATCGTAGAGGTAGAGATGTTCGATACATACCAAAGTATCGATACTGCGTATCGATTCACATCTAATTTTAATCTATTGATACACTTTATTATCGTAAGCAACATTATCGATACTCATAATACCGAAATGGTATACTAATATACAATATACCTAGTACAAGTAAATTTATTTTAAAATATGGAAGTGAAAAAGGTGTATAATTAAAAAAAATACATTATTTCAACCGGACTAATGTATGTTTAGTACCTTATCCATAGATGGCAGAGTTTAATTTCGTAATTAGTGATGCATACGTGTTATTTTATTTTCGATACGATTTATATATATACATGTATCGATACGGGGTATCTTTGAGACTTGAGTCATAGAATATCGATACAAAATATCGAGTTTCGAACTCCTGAATATCGATACTGTCAAATATCGTATCGAATCGCACATCTCTATATCGCAGGCAATAGATCATACCCAATAGCCAAGCAACCATCAAATCGCTGAGCTCTTACGTACTCAGTTCAAAAATGGTCTGGAGATGCCTAAACAACTGAATGAACTAGGAGAGGAAAATAAAGTTACACTCACTTGTTCAAACACTCTCTGTGTTATCAGCAGTAACACAATATTGGGAGAGATTAAAAAAGAATTAGGCAGTAGACAGGCTAAGATACTTCTGGGTGACTGTAGCCAGAAATTATCAAGGAATATGTATTGTAACAAGAATCCTTACCGGGTATTGTCGTTTACTAAGGTGTCCTTTAACTGGGACTAGTAGAAGATAGTAAGTGAAGATTCAGTGAGGAGGAGAAGGAGATTCTGTGGGGAGGACGAAATCTCCATTCACATTCTGACTGAATGTGTAGCACTCTGGAATCTAATGGAACTATACTTAGGAGCATACCGAATAAAAGAGGGCGATCTACCTAACTTGATACCACTCGAAATCCCACATTTCTTTGAGAAGATAGGATTGGAAGGGTCGCTATAGGCATCAAGATTATATTCCCTTGCTTCAATAGCGACAGAAGGGGCACATATGATCTTTTAGGACGCTGTGTTTTAATACCACAAACGTAACATAAGGTTATTTAATTCATCCTTTTGTACCCTAAGATTCGGTTTTTATAGCACTACAGTACTCGAATGATATTGCCATAAGCAAAGGATCATGAAACAAATAAATTTAAATTATGGGTGGACATAAATAGAACACGATAGAATGTAAATAAATTCCAGTAAAACGAAGGTGACATAAGAAATTGCCTCAATAACACTTTTGAGTATTTAAGAAGCATCAAACATGAAAATACAGATTTAGAAATGGCCAAGAGAAGACAAAAACAACTAACATCTTTATCACAAAATAAGTATGAAACTAATGATAATCATAATATTTATATTATCTAGTAAAACAGTATTAGCGAAATAGAAATGAAGTTTCTCAATATAATGGGGCCAATAGAAGGATGAGCTTTGTTCGGGGAAGGGATGCTATTATTTTTTGTTACTATTTTTATTCAAATTAAATACTCTAAAAAGAAATTAATAAAGTTAAAACCTACCATCAGGATCCCAATCGATTTCAGTTCTTTTTTTCCCTCCACTCTCCTCCAACTGTTCTAAAATCTGCTCCACTAGGTGTCCTTTATTATCCAACTCAACATTGACCTCTGGAACAACTTCAGGCTCAGCAGGGGCCGTTTCTATAACAACAGTTTCTTCTTCGTCCACTGTGGCTGTATCAATTCGTTCTACAATAACGTTAATGTTGCCCATGGCGATGGGTTCCTGAAGAGGGAGGGCCGAATCTGGCCTTAGACGAGGAGCTCCAGGTCGAGCACTAGATGGGCGAACACTAGGAGGGCGGAGAGAGCTTTTTGGGCGGGGTGGTTGTGCCAAAGTTTTCGGTTGTGGGATTTCTGGTGCTTAAATATAAATTAATCAATTAAACATGTAGTTGTTTCAATATGAATTGAATAAAAGTAGTTTTAACTGAATTTATAGGGTTCATTCAAAGTTTGTTATGTAGCAATATGTTAAATATAAAGAGAAAGGAAACATAATAGTAGTTTGTGCAACAAGAGTGGATATGATGGCCATATCGCACAAAAATGAAATTTGAGCAAGTAGGCGGAGTGCTCAATCTTCTGAGTGCGATATGGATAATCCACTCGAGTTGTACAGTATATTTTTTCTACGACCCACTAACGAAAATCTACAAATATTAAAAATAATTTATGACTTTTACTAATTTATAAAATAAAATAAACCAGAAAAAAAAAGATTTAATTTCATTTGTCCCATCCAAGATTTGAACTCGAGTCTTCCGTATTAAAGGCAGGAACGCTAACCCTCACGACCATCTGCGCCAGGGGGCAACAACATACGGCCCGCGGGCCGGATGCGGCCCGTCAGTGTCGTTTTGGCGGCCTGCCAACCGTTGACCAGTTTGGCCCTCCTACAAATTATACATTTTTCAGTAACAAACTTGCATTTAGGCTGACACCTTTTTTTTGAAGTTACTCAAAACTATTTTCTCTAAATGCTACCGGTTTCCGCTAACGAACGTCAGGTCAAAGCGTTGAGTGGATATAAACAAACCATCAATTAAGGGTAAATAGTTCAAAAAACGAACACCTACAATTTCAAAAACAATAATTAATAATAAAGATTGACAAGGGGGGTAGCCATGTGTGAGTTGAGGTAATTTTAATGTGAAGGGGGAGAAAAAGTTCTTTATATCTCACAATTAAACATTGACTTTCCTTGTGAGATATAAAGGACTTTTTCCCCCTTCACCTTATAATAATAAAGAGATTGATTATAGAATTCTACATTTGTTTTTGTACATAGGTAATTTTTTATTGGAAAAAGTTTTGTGAAGACTGACTTTGTTACGGTATGTTCCGTTTCGTGTTTTTTCAAAACATATGATCTACAAAAATGCAATAAAGTATTCAGTGCGATACAAGCAAACCACTCGAATTGTATAGTATTGTATAGTACATTTCTATGAATCACTATAGAAAATCTACGTCTTAAAAAGATTTGAATTTCTGGATTGTACCAAATTATAAAATAAACTTGAAACAAAAAACAAGAATTTGCTTGAATTTATCCCGAATTTGAACTTCTGACCTTTCGTACGAAAACTGATCCCTCAAACTTTCGCGATAACTTTTCATTTATTTCTCTTTAACATTTACACTTAAATAATTGGTTTAGGTCATTTTGTTACAATTTTACCAAAATTTTCGGTTTCTTTAACTATTAACGATTAATATCTAATGGATTGTTATTATTTAACGATTCGTCACTTATTTTTAATTTTTCTACGACCCACAAACGAAAACCTACAAAATTTTAAAATTAATTAAAGGTTAAGATATAATAACTATTTTAAAAATATTTTTTTTAGTCCTCGTCCTGGATTTGAACCTCGGACCTTTCGCATGAAAATTCACTACTCTATCTTTGCTATAACGAGACAAACAACTTTATTTTTAATACTGATAATTAGATTGGTTTAGTGTCAATAAAATTTACGATTTATTTGTAAATGTTAACAAATATCTTGTGGAATGCTATTATTTTTTTAACGACTCTTCACAAAAACACACATTTTAAATTATATTTATTCTTAATAACTAAAAAATATAGTGAAAATTAGTTTGGCAAAATTGTCACTTATTTAAAAAAATAATAGTAGTCCAATCTTTCTAGAATGAATATTAAATTTTATATTTATTCAGTAGAATGTAAAGGCGTACTTTTAGGTTTTGTAGTCTGTGCTTAAAATATATGTGTAATATCCGTGTGGCTGTAGAATATTTAGTTGGCGGACTATTAAACGTTTGATGGATTTAATATTAATACTGTCCATAATTCACCCCCTTATGAGGAAATTTTAACCCCAAAAGCTATGCTTGTCCTGAAAAGGGACGGATATTATTATTATTTGCTGTGGCGCTCCGGGGCGACTTGAAGATGATTGATAGTGCCATTTAACTTACACCATATTCGCAACGGTAACGCATGGCGGCGATTTTTATAATCTGGATATCATATCAACAGAAATATCTGCTAATACGGCATCCATCAAATCCTATAGAGAACCGTGCAACTAAATGCACATGGTCTTCTGTAGGTCTCTAATCCAGTAAATTGCTCGCAAATAAATGCGAGGGCGTTAGACACCTACGCCATCGATCCGATACACATTACACACATTACATAATAGATATAACGTTTTATTCGTTTAATAGACTGACATGTAGTTACATTTTCATTCTGTAGATTCTGTAAAAAAAAGTATGAATACATTTTTTTTACAACCACATGGGTATTAGCTAATCTACGCAAAGGCTACAAAACGAAAAAGTATGCCTTTGCGTTCAACTTAACGAATATATTTCATATCCATTTTACCTAGTACGAACATTGCAAAAAACTTAAATCCATCAATCACAGTTCATATTTTGGCCACTCGGCTACTATTATTTTTTAAATTTTATATGAGTGACAATTCTGTCAAACTAATTGTCAATACATTTTTTAGTTATTAAGATTAAATATACGTAAAAATGAGTTATTCTTGTGTAGAATCGATAAATAATAGCATTTCTTTTCATTTTGTCTACATTTACAAATAAATCTTTAATTTTAATCGAACTACCTATATAAAACTAATTTAATTAAGAGTATTAAAACTAAAATCGTAAGTGTGGCGATGGAGGTAAGGACACGGCGTTTGTCTTCCACGCGATAGGTCTGGGTTCAAATCTGAGTTGGGGCTATCTGTATCTGTAACGTGTGGAGAGTGGGTTGCCCCACGGCATCTAGGCCTCATTAGGCCCATTGTGCATCCTCCTGAGAAGATAGGCACCTCCTAGCTCATGAGCCAGCCTACAGATTTAATGTAGTTGACAACGTCGCCAAGAGGTGCTTTTATATCGGCCGGTGTTAGCCGATACTCGCCGAACACAAATCTTCTAATAAATGAGAGTATCAAGCAATCATAAAGGATATGCTCGATGGTCTCATCTTCTTGTTCGCATCCTCTGCAGAGTGCGGATTCTGACAGCCCCATGATATGGAGATCCTTTCGTACTTGGCAATGACCAGTCAGAATGCCTGTGACTAGGCGCAGATTCTGTCTAGTCATAGTCAAGTATTTGTTTGCGTGTTGTCAGGATAACTTAAGAGCTCCCTGGCAACTCTACAGTTTCTTGTTTCATCCCATCTTTTCTTGAATTTCACAAGGGAATGTTCTTTGATTTGGCCGATTTTGTCAGGCCAATAGAAGGGCCAGGTCTAAAAAGTATTTGGTTGGCTGCTTTCTTGGCTAGTGAATCAGCAAGACGATTACCTTTCGATGTGGCGTGACCTTTAATCCATCTTAAGGTGACCACGTTGTTGATGGATACTTCGGCCAAAGCTTCGTGACATTCTAGTACTAACCCTGAATAAATTCGTGGTCTGTTCAGGGTGAGTAGTGCTTGTCTGCTATCTGTATAGATGAGCATGTTCCTTCCAGTAATATTGTTTCCGGTTATTTCTTTTAGTGCTATGAGAATCCCCGTGAGCTCTGTTTGAACTACACTGGCACTATTGCTCACAGCCCATTTTATGTTTAGGTTTAAGAATCTGGAGTATATTCCACATCCTGAGCCTTGTTTTGTTTTAGAACCGTCGGTGTAGATATGAATCGTACCTGCCACTTCCGGCACTTCTATTTGTTCTATAACTTAAAATGACTTATGAAAGATATATTTCCGATGAGATGGAGTCCATGTTCGCTTGAAACAGTGGGAGCGTATCCAGCGCCTCCTGCCAAAAGTGACGTCTCGCCTCACCAGATCCTACATCAGGTTCTATTCCGACCGTGCGGAGGCGTGTTATTGTCGTCAGAGCAATCTTCTAGATGTAAATATCAAGGGGAGTGAGACTAAGAATGACTTCCATCGCTCTAGTCGGTGTTGTTTTCATGGCTCCTGTTATGTTGAGACATGTTGAGTTGAGGCTAATTGAATTAAATCTTTTTTTATGTTTATTTTATTTTGTTTCATAAATTAGTTAAATTCAAAAATTAATTTAAAATTAGTTATTTTGTCTTAAAAACCTAAAATATTTTTTTAAATTTGTAGATTTATAAAAACTGAAAATTGTCAAAATAATCGTAACTTTGCTAATTTTTTAACTGAAACAAATTTGGGCGTCTTTAATATACAATATACATGCATTTGTTGTTCGATCAAACGTTCGTTTGGGTACGTATCCGAATTAAATGTTCATTATGGTATAATACTCGTATGGACTTATCTGTCCACATTTCATTCGCTCGAGTCGCCCACTCCTTTGATGTTACCGCTACGATTCCGCTAGTCGGCAAACGCCAGCGAACCCTCGTTGGTATTTGCTTAATCGTCTATGCCGCGCCAACGAAACCCCATTGTTGGCATTCGTTGACACGGTCTTTACGCAGCTTAATACTGATTTAGGCATTCAAAACAAAAGAACTTGTTGGTGGTATATTTAGAAAGTTGCGACATACGATGTATTCTATCTACAATACGTAAAAGCACGAATAAGGGATTAAATTTAAATATTTTATGTTGAACACAATTAAAATATTATTAAAAAAAGTACCTATACATTTTTCATAAATTGGCAGGCTTGGCGACTACTATTTCAAGTAAAAATAGCGTCCAAGATGGAAGAAATACTATGTCGCAACCCTCTTAGATATAAAAGAGCCCTCCTTACTAGCAGCTATTGTTTGACAGGTCGTAAGTAATTTCTTCTTTTATATGCAGTGTATTATCTATTTCACGAAACTGTAACGTCAGTAATATTTTTTAAATGGAACAATTGATATTTTATATTAAAAAAATTACTCCCTTTAAATGAAAATCCTAATTAATAATAATTCTAATTTTTTCGAACAGTTTTTAAGAAAATTATACCAAATGACTTTACAGCTCAAGTTATGCAATTTAATAGCGCATCGACTGGTCGCACTGGTGCACATTTGGTTCGACTAGACAGAGTCAAATTTTTGTTCGACTTGCAGAAGCGCTTGCCCAAAGTTCGCATTTTTTGGAACTGCACTTTTTTTCAGTGCCAGCCAGTGCCGATTTAAAGATTAGGTCGTTATGTTTTATTTTCAATTTTTAAAATATGTTAACATTATCTTTATTATTATCCAGTAGGAGGGAAGATGAAGATATTAGTATTGATATTGGGAAGAGTTGTATAAAATATTGAAAAGAAAAACTGATATGTAGGATAAGTTGAAGTTGTGGAAACATATTCTGAAAAAGAGGCAAATTTAATTTATTACTTTCATATACTTTAAAAATAAAAATTCTAAGCTTTTCACAGTTTAAAAAAACTTCAAGATGAACAAAAATTCATATGAAATGTTTAAAACCAAATTTGAAAATTCAGACTTTTATAAAAAAGATTTAACCACTATGGAAGCCCACCCATAAGTGTATAAGTAGCCACCTTTTTAAAAAACACAGATATTAAATTAGGTTAGAAAATAGAAATTTTAATTGTACCAGTCGAATATCGATAAAATGATGCACCTCGCCATTGTCGAACTGGTTTGCAATCAAAGCCTGCATTGTTCGATTTAATTTCGAATTATAAAAATGCTGCCCGAAAAGAGTGCAAAATTAAAACCACTCTGGCATCAAACAAGAACGTTCGAGTCGAATGCTCTATAAGCCATTTATGCAGTGTTATCTATTTCACGGATCTATGACGTCATTAATATTTTTTTAAATGGATCAAATGATATTTTACATTAAAAAAAGTTAGTCGCTTTAAATACAAATCCTAATCCTAATTAATAATATTTCTAATTTTTCTTGAACAGTTAAGAAAATTATACCAAATGACTGTATAGCTTCATGAAATAAAACAAGAAAATCTAAAATACGATGTAGTCACAAATACATACAGAGTGCAAAGTGATTTGTTAATGTTGCCATTATTTTAATTACAGGTACTGTTGAATAGGTACAGATTTCATCTTCCGTTTGGCTTTAAATGATCAAAACTATATTCCGAATAGAATGTTTGAAATCCTTGTTGGGAACAAGTCGACTGGCTCTATAAACGAATGCGTGAACTAAAATCATCGGTAAAGAAGGTAGACAATGGTATTACCGCATATATTATTTAAAATTTTGGCTTGTATTTTATTTCTCAATTTTCTTCGTGATTACATCAATTTGAGAATTGGTTTCAACGTAATTGTAATTGGTTTTTAATAGACTATTTGCTTGTCCACGTAAAAAAATTATATTTTATTTTTTTTATAATTGTTTAAACTTTTGTTTTTATTGTTTTTAAAGTTGCATTATTGATATATTAGCGTCAGCAACTGCTCTGATTTATTTAAAAAAATGTCTACCAAATCTTAGGTCTTCATCTTTTATAGTTTCAAATTCATTTGGAAATAGAATTAAATGCAATTAAACTCCCAACTTAATGTAAAATTTTAGGGTAATGAAAGACAAGTAAATAAGTTGACTACTCATGTGTTAATTTAATGAAGTGCACGTTTTGGTTGAATTTAGGGGAAAGTTATTTCAACATATTTAAGAATTAGTTGTCACACATAATACTGACTTTGACTAATAAACTACATTTAAATCATTTGACAACTTGTGTAGATCATTACAGTAAAAATGGTATGTGTGTTTGTGACTAAATTGCTTTTGTATTTTTCTTTTTAAGGTGAAAAAGAATCAAAAATATAAACTGAATTTCTGTATATTTGAAAATATGACATTACATTTCTAAGTGATAAATACGACACACAAATACCGGTATGCTACTAATGCGATCGAATTTCGCACTTTCCGCGAATGACGTAACATGGCATAAAGCAAACACTATTTGATTGACGTATAAATAAGAATTATTTTTTAATACTGTTTTATTTCTAATTATAAAGATATAATGATACGCGTTAATTTTTAGAATTTTAAATAAGAGTTAAAAGTATTTTGCTTGTGTGTTATTCTTTTTTCTATTTGAAGAGTTTAAAGTGTTTTGATTTTGTGTTATTTGCAATAATAAATGAACTAAATGTTCATAAAAATTGTGCAATATTTGTACTTATACAATAACTTTCATACTTTCTCTCCATAAAAACCACTTTAACAATTTTTTTTTATTATCTAAACCGTCTCGTTACTTGTATTTATGTATGTAGATGCATCGGATTTTTATGCCACGTAATGTCATATCATGTGACAAGGATAGGAGCTAGCATGCATAAGACCATACTGGTATTTGTGTATCATGACTTCCTGACTGATAAATAAATATAAATATATAACTATAGTAACGTAACTTTGAAAGTATTTCAATGAAGTTGAATAAAAACAAATTATAAAAATTCAAAGTCTGTAAAGAATCTGTAGTTAAACAGATTGGACAGGAAAAGTGCAGAGATTACCTACAGCGTGACATATTTCCCCATTAGCTGTATTTATTATTAAGTTTTATAGTGAATTTAAGTCTCTATAAAACAAACATTCAAATAAAGGTACCTAAAAAATTCAGGTAATTTACCTCTGAGATAAATGATCTTAAGTATGATATATGGTTAAGCAAAAATTATGTATTTTAAATAATTTATTTGCATAATTTTTATGGTAAAACGAGAATTCTTTCAATATATGTCAACTCTGTTACACTTACCAGACATTTTTTACTGACTACTAACTATAAACCTCTTTATTGTATAACTGACAAATAAATATTTCTTACCCTTTTCTAACCGTTTGTTTACTTCATCACTATTAACCTTTTCTTCTTTAGAAATGGAATTAATTTTCATATCTCCACTTTTAGGTCTCGCGGATTTTGGCCTGACTAAACTTTTAACAGTCTCCTCAACTTCTTCATTATTTTTTTCATTTTGATTATTTCCCAAATTTGGAATATTCTCAGTTACAATTTCATCTGTTAACTTTTTTTTATTATCACTTTCGTTTTTTAGTTTATGGTTTTCAATACCTTTATTCGATTCTGTATCTTTATTTTTATCTACAATGTAACTATTTCGCCTTATGGGTTCATTTTTGGAAATATCTTTCTTTTCCTCAGTTTCTTCTTTGTTTTTAGAATCTACTGTGAAGCTATTATTTCTGACAATAGGTTCATTGTTGTTGGTTTCTTTCTTTGATGAATCAGTGTTTGGGCTTTCATCAGTTTTAGGGCTCTCCTTAGATTTTTGACTTTCTTTAGTTTTGGTCGTTTTTTTAACATCTTTTGTATTTTTTGTTTCTTCTCTACCACGTCTACCTGTTTTGTGTTTGGTCTCATCCTCTTTCCTAGAGGATGTTTTGACTTTATTGTTTTTAGATGTATCAGAACTTGATTTTGGCGTCTCAATAACTGAAGATTTCTTACTAGTTTTTGAAGTTCTTGATTCTTTTTCATCTTTATTTGAAGTTCTAGTAACACTTTTAGATTTCTCTGGTTTTGGTATGTTACTTTTTTTAGTTTTTTCCGAGGATTTTTCATTTTTATTATTGGATTTGATCTGAGAAATATATTGGTCACTGTCTACTTTTCCATCTATCGCTTTAGCAATTGCTTGAAGTAATAAATTTGTATTTGTTGGTTCTAATCCTGCTACTACTTTACTAGCTTTTACTGTTAAATTAATTTGACTTAAAGTTTCTGAAAAGTTAGAATTAATTTAGTAATATAGTTTCCTTAAAACTGATATAATGATAGATATAATGATAGATATTTAAAAATCAGATTAAAACCCTGGAACAAAGGTGAAATGTATTTGCTATTATGTTTCTGTACAAGATAATAAACAACAAAATAAATAGTCCAGATATTCTAGCACTCATTCCTTTTAATTCACCATCTTCCATAATGCATTCACTATTATAGTTTAAAATTCCAAATCACCTTATAAGTACAAGAGATCCTTTGGCATGCTTAAATTGGCTAATGAATGGCTAATTAATGTAGACTGGTCAATGTCTCAAAATGAATTTTATTAATTTATCTTAAGTCATATTTGAAATACTTCTAAATAATTATTGTGCTTTGTTTAATAATCCAATGTGTTGCTATTAGAACTCATACTGTTTGTAATGTATATTACTATAGATACCTACAATTTTGTTATGTTAAGAATGGCTATATTATGTAATTTTTTTAACATGTTATAAGGCTATTTGCCTGGTTGGTAAATAAATGAATAAATAAATAAAAAAAAACCAAACATGTAAAAAATCCACAATTTATTTAATTATTTTTTGGATTTTATAATATGTCCAATTTCGGATATATCGTCAATCTAAAGCACACATATTGTAACTCCAAATTTAATGTTATATTGATCTTGGTACCAATTCGCATTTTAGCCTTCTTTTTTTGGGCACAAACATTGTAGCTCCAACACCCACCAAACTACAATAAATTCAAATTTAAAACTGAGAATTAAGGCATTTAATTACACTTTCTAGTACACCTCGCTGAAGTTTAAATTTGCGATTGTCACAAAATGGGTTTTTGGAGATACGATAAGTGTGCTTTAGACTGACGATATGAATCTATTTGGAATGTTCTAAAACATTACTGCTATTATTGGATTAAGTCATAAGAGAAGATAAAATATTAGTCATTGAATCTAATTTCAGAAGTATATTTAATCCGCAGAACTGTGCTAATGGGTCAAATAGAAACCCATCAAATAATACACATATTTAATAAAATTGTATTACATTGTTTGCTCCTCTTTAATTCTATTTGTGGCGGCTAGTGTTCTGCAAGATTTTTTTGGCAGTTCTGCAGCTCTACCGCACTTATGCACCAGCCGCCGCCGTTGGTGTGAGATTACTTTTGTTGTTAAATTGGGCTTATACTTGTAATTTTTCATATTTTGGTTGTTTTTCACAAACAGTTTAGTTTTCCCGAGTTTTATGGACTAACATTAACTCAAATGCAATTGTTTTTTATTTGTCAATGGGTTCAAAAGGACACGTCTTATACAATCTAGATTATTGATCAATAGAAAAAATGTTACTTACTGGTTGCATCGATAAGTTTGTTCAAAAACGCAATCTTGGCATCCTTTTCTGTGACATTATCCGAAATTAACTCTTCTTCAGAGTACAAACCTTTTAAAAATCCCGTTCCATTTATTACAGAATGAACGACGTCATGCAAAAATCTAAACGGTGGTTTCTTTAACAATTTCTCTGTTAATTGTGGTTTTTTTATATGTTTTCCTAAAGTTTTTTGGGTCTTCTTTATAACTTCTGGGCTAATTTCGTCAGTCATTTTAAGTTTTGTACTTAAAAATAAATCAGTTTTTTTATTTCACATCATTCAAAATATTTAACCTCATTGTTATTTGTTGACATGTACAGTTTTTGTTGCTACGGCAACGACATAGAACCACATTTTCATAGAAGTTTTTTTTATTTCCTTGCTGTCATTTTATTTTTTATTTTTCCATATTTTTAATTTATTTACGATGAGGTTTACTTAAGACATGAGAATAATTTATTTTAATGTGAAAAAGAAATTAAAAACCTGTAAATATAAACCCATATCCACGCCCATATCAGATTAGAAAAAAAATCTTATTTGTTAGTTCTGTGATTCAGACATTCAAAAGTCAAATTTACCGGTCATGCGCATTTATAACTGACGCACCTAGGAAGGTAGCCCGCCTCCATCTTGAGTGTTCTTGTGATACGACGGTTGTCGACTTTTCAGGGGCGCGTAAGTAAATCATCTATCCCTTGCATATAATTTGTGTTGCCTGTTTTTAGAAAGTTTTAAAACAAATCGTCAATATTTTGAGATTAATATAATTTCAAATTATATAGTTTATATGTCGTGGTCAAACGTTTAAATAGGGCAGTGACTTGGACTTTGATAGCCACACGGAAGGCTTGTATAATTCAGAATTGTAGACTTTCTCCTTTTAAGATTATAATTGTCAACAGGAACATCTTTATGTAAATTAAAGGTTATAAAATACTAACAATACTAACATAAATCTATATAATTTCTGGAGCACCTTTTTTTAACAATTAGCATAATTGAAGGCTGTTTATTTTTAATAAAAATTTTGTAGCTAGCGATATTTTGTAAATAAAATATGGAAGATGTATTAGGATTTATGATATGTAATAGGTGTTGCATAAGTAATTTAGTTAATTCAAAAATATTTTGAAATTTTGCTAATTTATGAGAATTTTTCTATATTTGTTGTTTAAATTTGATCTATAAACTTATTTCTTTGTGAAAAAGCCATCTTTCCGAATGTATTTTTTGCCATTTTTATTAAAAGTCAATGTGACTAATCTCCACTCCAAATTATTGAAGAGTTTTTGTAGATAATTCACCCTTTATAGCTTTATATTCCCATGCTATCACCCAGGTTCTGTAGGACAACTAAGGATCAAGCCGTATTGTGCTAGTGCTACCTTTTTATTTGTGATTTCAAACTGTACTGATAAATAAAAATACTAATATCGGTTTTATATAGTTTGGAAATAATTTCCTTTAAATAGTATTTTAATGTAATTCTAACTAGATGTAGGTGTTGACCTTTATTGCAACTTTAGAAATATGAATTTCCCATTTTGAATTCGAAGATTTAAAAACACAAAAACCTTCTGGACTGTAACTGTTAGCATTCTTTGTTCATTGATGTAATATACGTTATGTGGATTGTTTGGACATATGTGAAGTACTGTGGCATTTATTATAATTGAAGGGGATCAACATTTGTCTGACCAGCTGATTTCCTATGACTTCTCTACTTTCATTCGTAATGCAATACATTTTTGTATTATTTGCATATAATGTTACAGGGGTATTTATATTATTGACCAAGTCACTAGCGTTTAGGAGGAATCACAGTGGCCCCAACACCGAACCCTGTGGTACTCCACTGATAACATGATAATTTCTTAACTCTGAAATAGAATAGCGATGGTTTAAAAAAGTGCTGGCTCAAAATATCAGGAAAAATTGGCGCTCCAAGCCTCATAGATTAGGTCAATTAGTTAAGTTTTTCTCTCATTTTATGTATATTTTTTTTGTAAAGCAACCCGCTCGGCACAAGTTAGGTACTTGAGTTTTTTTTTTAATTTAATAATATTAAATAATAAAAAAAACGCTCTTTGTCGCTATTTAGTGCTAATATATCCAATGCTATTTTTTGTAGTCGTATTCTCTACGTGTTTTTGTTACGGCGCTGTTTTCAATTCCATTCTTTTGTTATAGGGGCATTTTGTACCAGCACTAGATTTTCTAATGCTATTTTCATTTTGGGCTATTTAGTCCTGCACCATTTCACACTGCGCAATATGTCATCCGCTGCGGTGCCGTTAATGGCCTATAATGTTCTGGATCTTGTTTGCTCCCTTCTTTTGAACAAGGGTGTCACCTAATCGTGTGCTTCCAGGTGTTAGGTACTACTCCAGTGTCCACTGAATGATTTCTTATCACCAGCTGTATCTAAACTATTATCATATGCTGTTCTAGCTTCACTTATTAATGACTAGCTGATCCGATCCCGCTTTGCTGGAATTTCTCAAACCTCAATTATTAAAAGTGAATAACCGTTTTCATTATTCGAGAGAAAGGTTTTCATGCAGTACTTGTCAAATGTTATTGATTTTTTATTATTTTTCATTATTTTTCATTCATTTTTATTAGTTTTCATTAATTTTTATTATTTTTTACTAATTTTTTAATAATTTATTAATTTACTTTTATTTATTTTTATTATTTTTTATTACTTTTTAATAGTTTTTATTAATTTATATTAATTTTTATTAATTATTATTATTTATTATTAATTTTTATTGATTTTTAATAATTTTTATTATTTTTTACCAATTTTTACCAATCTTTAATAATTTACTTTTATTTATTTATATGTATTATTTATTTTTACGATACCCTCCTTCCCCCCCCCCATTCTTAAAATGTGAAAATACGTCATTATTAGCTTATGATAAGTAGTTACAATTCAAATTTTCAAGTTTCTACCTTTAAAAACTGAAAGTCTCATACAAACTTTCACCTCCCGTTTCCTCCCTTAATATGTAAAAATCCATATACACTGAGACATGTCTATTTATTTATGATAAATAGCTACAATTCCAATTTTCAAGTTCCTTCCTATAAAAAAATCGATACACCCATACAAACATATATCGCTCGTTCCCCCATTTCGCCCCTGTCCGTCTTTCTCCCTTTAAAATTTGAAAATCTAAAAACCATTATTTATTTATTTATGATGATTAGCTATAATTTTAATTTTCAAGATCCTGCCTTTAAAAAAATCGATGCTTCCATGCAAACTTTCCACCCTCGTCCCCCCTCCCCACCCTTAAAATGTGAAAAATCCAAAAATCCTGAAGTACACCATTATTTATTTATGCTCAGTAGCTGTATTTAAAATTTTGATTTTCACTACCACTATGCAAAAAATCATGTCTGATTGCTTGCTCTGTGAAAAAGAAATTATCCCACAGGAACCGTGCATTTTCCGGCATTAAAAGTAGCCTATGTGCTATTCCAGACTATAATATTTGTGTCAAATTTCATCCAGATCCGTTCAGCCGTTGTGGCGTGATTGAGCAACAAACATCCATCCATACAAACTTTCGCATTTATATATTAGTAGGATAGGATTTCAGATGTAGTCACCAGTCACCATCATCCTTACTATTATAATCCCATGAGCACCTTTTTCCTAAATTCTATACATTTTATTAAGCCATAGCTTTAAGTGTTTCTTTCTTTTTTCAAATGGTATAAATTGATTAATGGTATCACAAGTTATTTTTGAGAAATCATCATAATGTTCACATAAATTTGAATGTGTTCATTTTTATTGTTGTATAGTTTTTCCAGAAATTCCTTTTTTATAATTTATATTTTGTTCCTAGTATGATATTGTTTTCATATGTTACCATAATAACTATATGGTCACTCATACCTAAGGGTAATTTTGCCTTAATAGGTGTGACACATTTTTATTAATAATTAGTAATGAGCCCAGTAGTTGGAAAGGTAACTAAACCTTTATAATTTCCAGGTCTTTTAATCAACTACAATTTAAAAAGGTATTGAAAATAAGTTTTTATTTAGTTCGTGAACATAAAAAGTCATATAAAATAGTCAATAAGTTGTATATATATTATTAATATTATTGTCTGTTAAATTTCCTATTACTTTCTACCAATAGAACATGGAGGAGCCATCTATATCTGGTCCTAAAATAAAACATGAAATTGACGTAAAAACAGAAAATATCACTGATTCTCAAGATTCCATAGGTGAAGATAATCAACGACTACATATTGTAGACCTTGATACAGCTCCTATTGATAATGGAGAAGTTGAAACTGTAGTTCTTCAAAATATTCAGCTAACTGGAGAAGAGGGTAGTAACCATTTGGAGATTATTGGAAAAATTATTTCACACAACAGTAATTCTGACGGGAATCTTGAAATTAATACTTTGGAAGAAGACAATAATGTTATACGTACCTATATCATTAAGTAAGTTTTATTTTTAATAATTTTAAATTATATTTAATTTTCTAAAAATTAAAAACATATTACTAATTAAAGTAAATTAAAATATTAATAAATTTAATATGTTACTAAACTTAGATGCCCGCGTTAAAGAATATAATAATTAAAAAATAAAAACTGTTTGTAACTCTATAAATTATCTATGCCTGATGATCTTAAAGAATGGTAAAAAAATAATTTCATTATCATATCCTAACTGGACTTCGAATGTTTTTAATATCTTTGAATACACTGAAAATACATACCTACCTAATGTTTTCATTATCCCCAAAGAAGAAATTAAATTTATGTTATTTTTTTGTAAGGGGTATTAATACCCTGCGACCTCAAAATCTGTTGTTTCTCCATCTGTCTCTTAAGCAGCAAGGGAATAATCTTAATTCTGAATATATTGAAAATAATGAGATAAAACAACTAATTACTGAATTTACTAGAGTATATACAGATGCTAAGTCAACAATTAACCTCGTGTTAACTAATGATTTCACTTTAACTGCTTGTGTGGAAAAAAATTGCATAATATCGGACCATTTCATTATACAAGTCAAAATACAAAATTTAAATATTAATTTAGAGGAAACTAAAAAAAATTCGTATGAATATAAATTATGATAAAATGGTCAACATCTTGATTGAAAGGGATTGGGGATATTCTGTAGTTGATGTTAACGTTCTAGCAGATATTTTTCTAGATAATGTATTATCAGTAATTAATTTTATAGTTCCTACAAAATATATTCAAGTACATAATGTAAATAATAAGTGGTTTGACAATAAATGCAGAAAAGCTGTTAAAGATAAAAATATGGCTTACAAAACATTTACATTTACTAAAAAGAAATGAATGTCGTCGGAGCTTGAGGGAAGCCAAACGTAATTTTTATGAAATATAGATAAAAACAAGGGCAATCCAAAATTAATGAGGAAACATCTTAAACGAATAGTTGGAAAAAAAATTCGAAAAACTACATTAATAGTTTGCTGTGTGAAGGGACAGAATATAATGAGAATATTTCTGATGTTTTAAATCAATATTACGTTGGTAGCATTCAGAATATTGTGTTAACTATTAATATAAGTGATGAGGACTTTGAAGCTTGCTTGGAAACAGTTCCCTTCAACGAATCATCAATGACGAAGTTTAGAGCAGTTACCCTAAGCAATTTGTATGAAGTAATTAAAACTCAAAAAAAAGTCTAGTACAGATGAGATAGGTTTTGATATCATTAAAAATCTATTTCATGTACTTTGTTATCCATTACTTAATTTAATAAATACTAGTTTAGATAAGGGTATTGTTCCACAGAGATTTAAAACATCAACAATAATTCCAATCCCAAAAATAACTAATACAAACAAGGCAGATCAGTTGCGACCCATAAATATGCTTCTATTTTGTGAAAAACTTTTAGAAGTAGTTGTGTACAATCAAATCATGAATTTTATAACTTCAAATAAAATACTATATGCAGTTATCAATCGGGCTTTAGGAAAGCACATTCTTTGCGAGTCGGCTTTACAATTAGTTGTTTTAGATATGAAAAATATTCTTGATAAACCAGGAGTTGGTATCTGCGCAGTTTTTATTGATCTTAAACGTGCATTTGAAACGATTGAACGTAACATTTTACTTCAAAACTTAAAAAAATATGGATTTAAGGAATCTGTCTATGATTGGTTGTATAATTACTTATTAAATAGATACCAAGTAACTAAAATTAATAATGAGGTATCAAAACCAGAATTAAATACTTTTGGGGTGCCGCAGAGAAACGTGCTTAGACCCTTACTATTCATACTTTATAAAAATGACTTGGGACAGGTTCTTAAAAAATGTAAAATACAAATACCATGAATTGGGGTTATTAACATCTAAATTCAAACAAAATAAATTAAAAGTTAGTAAGATGAAATCAAAATGTATGTTCATAGGTAACAACTTTCTATACAATAGATTTTAAATTTAGACATTAAAATAAATAACGAAACAGTAGAAATGGTCCAAGAAATAAAGTATTTAGGAGTTATGTTGGATAGAGACCTAAAATTTAATAAACACATTGAGTATATCTGTAAAAAGTAGGAAAAAAATAGGATTTTTATGAAGAGTGTCACCGTATCTATCAATTTCAATTAAATTGACTGTATATAATACACTTATTTTACCCCACTTTTACTATTGCCGTTCTTTAATATATACAGGATGTTCCAATTTTGATAGACTACAGGTCTTACAAAACAAAGAGATTCGAGGGATACTAGGTTGTAAAAACTGCTATATGTACAAACAATGTTTTTTATATTTAAAATAATAAACAATTTGTTGCCTGAATATCTTAACTGTCAACTAATCCCGATCACTGGAAGGAACATGCTCATCTATACAGATAGTAGACAAGCACTACTCACCCTGAACATACCACAAATTTACTCAGGGTTACTACTAGAATGTCACGAAGCTTTGGCCGAAGTATCCATCAACAATGTGGTCACCTTAAGATGGATCAAAGATCACGCCACATCGAAAGGTAACCGTCTTGCTGATTCACTAGCCAAGAAAGCAGCCAACCAAATACTTTTTGGACCTGGCTCTTCTATTGGCTTGACAAAATCGGTAGTGACAGACCTAATCAAAGAACATTTCCTTGTTAAATTCAAGGAAAGATGGGAAAAAACAAGAAACTGCAGAGTTGCCAGGGAGCTCTTAAGTTATCCTGACAACACTGCAGCAAACAAATACTTGACTATGACTAGACATAATCTGCGCCTAGTTACAGGCATTCTGACTGGTCATTGCCAAGTACGAAAACATCTCCATATCATGGGAGTGTCAGAATCCGCACCCTGCAGAGGGTGCGAACAAGAAGATGAGACCATCGAGCATATTCTTTACGATTGCTCGACGCTCTCATTTATTAGATTTGTTTTCGGCGAGTATCGGCTAACACCGGCCGATATAAGAGAAGCACCTCTTGGCGACGTTGTCAACTACATTAAATGTAGGCTGGCTACGAGCTAGGAGGTGCCTATCATCTCAGGAGGATGCACCATGGGCCTAATGAGGCCTAAGTGCCGTGGGGGTAACCCACCCTCCACACGTTACAGATACAGATAATCCCTGTCACAGAAATACATCAAAGAAACACAAGAGCAGCAAATTCTATCAAATTTTATATACAAACAACTAATAAAAGTAGTTCTATGAAAAGCTTATTTCATAAAGGGATCGATCAATTCAATCATCTGCCTCAAAATTTTAGAAATGCTCAAAATCCTAGTCAATTTAAGAAAGAACTTATTATTTATGTTAAAAATAATTTATGAATTATATTGTTGAACATAGTTCTTTTTCTCTTTTCTTTTACTTCTTTTACTTGTTATACTTTTAACCAATCTGTTATGTTAAATACCTACATCACTGTTTCTTTTATTCTTTTGTTTTTTCTCTTTTTTTTTATTATATGTATGAGGGACAATTATGTTATGTTAAGTTTTATGTTTATTTTGATTTTGAATTAATCATGTTTATATTGAATTTTTGGTTTATTTTGAATTATTGTATGATATTTTTTTGATAAATAAAGTTACTTATTTATTATTTATTCCTATAATGACCCTTCCAATCCTATCTTCTCAAAAAAATGTAGGATTTGGAATGGTGTCTAAAAGGGTAGATCGCCCCCTTCTATTTAGTATACTCCTAATTATAATTCCCATATATTTTGCCTAGTACATTAAATTATACCCTCGATTATACCTTAACACAAATATCAATTTTTAAAACCTAAGTTAGAATTAACAGGGTTAATATCACATGACTAAAAAATAGGTTGAATAAATTACTTTTTTCTAAAAAAAGTAATTTTATGACATTTAATTTTTTTATTAATTTGTCAGCAATGCAGAGTACGAAGAAGTAGATTCAGAAACTGTAGTTTATGAAGAAGTAACAGAAGATGGTGAAAATTCTATTGAATATGTAATTGAAGAAGGTGTTGAATATGAAGGGGAATCTAATGACAATATTCAATTCAGCCAACTAGAAATAGCTGAAGAATATGAATATGCAAGCGAAGAAAGGATAGATGAAGAAGCAACTGAACAAGGTTCAATAGATGACGAGTCTATGATAGAAGAAAGATTAGATGAAGAGGTGGTTGATGATCCTGCATATGTTGAAGAAGAATGGCAGGAGGAGAACAATGAACAAAGTAATGATGCCATGGTGATAGATCAAGATCATGATGCAAGCATTGATGAAATTAAAGAGGAGACACTGGAATGCGATCTTTGTGAAAAAGTATTCAGAACTACTGCAGTAAGTAAAACATTAAATGTAGCTTTATTTACCACTACAACTATAATCCAAAAATGATTGTCCCAACATTAAATGCATGTAACAACTTTTCCAAATAATTAAAACTATTATTTCAATCAAAAAATAATACTAAATATGCTTTTAATGTTATAAATTAATTACTACACATTTATTTAAAAATTAAAACAAGTATTTATTATTTTTAGGGTTTAAAAAGACATATAACAGTAAATCATGAGAGAAAATATGATGGTGAAGCAGATGATGTACTTACTTTGCAGTTGTGTCCTTGTTGTGGAGAACCATGGGATTCTGCTCATACAGTAAGTATCTTATACAGTGGTTTCTCAAAAAGTATCTAACCAACTTGTAATTTCAGATTGGAGAATATAAATGTGATTTTTGCGATAAACTCTTCATGCAAGTTAACTTCCTGCAACGTCACTTGAGTATCGAACATCCCAAAGGAGATAAATTTGTCTGCGTCGAATGTCGAAAAGCATTTGAAACAAAAACGGGGCTTATTGACCATATGAAGGTTCACCCTATTAAAAATGTTAAATGCTTGGATTGCAACAGGGAGTTTACTAGAAAATACCATCTGGATCGTCACATAGGACAGACTGGATGCATGGGACAACCAAGGAAAGTGTTTGATTGTAGGGTAAGTAAATACATCGTTTAAAGGTTAACAATTTTTTACTGGCATTTAACTACAAGTTTTACTATTTATATTTATTTGATGTTTATAATTATTTCTATTTTTAATATTTTGAAGAGAACGTTTTTGTTTTGTAGGTATGTAAGCGATGTTTTACAAGAAAAGACAATCTAGCAGAGCATTTGAGGAATCATGCTGGTCAAATTAAAAAGAAGAAAAAATACGCTTGCGAGTTCTGCCAAAAAGAATTCCAAGGCTATACTTTAATGAATATTCACGTCAGAACTCATACAGGTTTGTTTTAGTTTTTATAATCACATACGTTAATAAATATATACAGTGTCGCCCACTGAACGTTTTCCAATACGCTTTGCACAAGTGCATGTGGAAGCTACAAATAGTTAGCATTAGAGTGAGCAGGAAACGAATATGTTGCCAGTTTATAAGGCCTGACTGTGTTGTAACATTGGCTGTGTTATGTTATTTATTAGTGGATAAATGAAAAGAATGCAGAAACTTTGACTATAATTTTTAATTCGAACTTAACTTCTATGAGCCATTTTATTACATCGGATCTGAGATCTGACTAAGACTAACTAGTTGCCTGTCATGCTACATCTCCTGCTTCTATTATATGGTTGCGTCATCTGTTTATTGTAACATCCAACATACTAGTCATACATTTTGGTTGCCAAATCAGTATTATACATATAATAGGCCGAGCTGTAAAAACTGAAATCGCTGATATTATTCGTATCCTGCTCGCTCTAATGGTAACTCTTTGTTGTTTTCATACACACTTATGCCAAGGGTATTGGAAAGCTTTTAATAGCCCTTATCAACTCTTTGATTGTAAAGAGTAGTGGAAAACGCTCGAACACGTGGATTTTTAAACTCATCGCAGAATGACAGTATCTGTAACATGTGGAGGGTGGGTTACCCCACGGCACTTAGGCCTCACTAGGCCCATTAGCAGTATGACGGTATCAAAGTTTTGGTATTCAGTGACCACTCTCAATTTATTTTTTAAATAGGTGTCGTAAGGCACTTTTTGAAAAGTAATTTTTCATGCTAAATAACTTTTTATTTTCGCGACCTCTAGCAGGATAAAAACTTACGTTTTGTAAAGTGTGACGTGTGACACTTAATTCAAAAGCCAATTTTATTAGTAATCCAATGCCCCACATAACATTAACTTAAATATTTCCGTATTGCATTTGCAACAAAGAGGTGTAACAATGCAATTTTTTTAGTTAACACAATATTGTTTTGCATTGACTTACTAATAAAATTGTCGTTCAAATGAAATGTCACATTTTACAATACAAAACAATTTATACCCCGTCAGAGGGCGCTAAAATCAAAAGTAACGCAATTAACAATCATATTGCTGAATTTCCTATTAGATTACCTTTTCAATGAAGTGCCATTCGTTTGAACAAAATTGTAGGGTATCCGTTCTCTCTTGAATATATCTAATATTAATTAAAAATTAAAATATTTCTCCTACTCATGAAGACCCAAGTCGAATTTAAATTTGATTTGAAGTAGTGCATATATTATCTGAATTCTTATATAATACCTTATATTAATTATGACATTTTGTTACTATAGGTGATAAGCCTTATCAATGTGATTTATGTCCTAAACGATTTCCTTCTACTGGCGCAATGAAGAAACACCGAAGAATGCACACTGGGGAAAAACCGTATCGTTGTGAACAGGTAACAACTAAATTTGATAAAAATTTGCTTTATACAATACTTAAGTCTCAATGTACAATTCATCTGTGTATATCTAGTACCTAATTACTATTAAGTTTGTCCCAGAAATAAATGCCAAAATTTTAACGTGTCAAACTCTTTAAAAATAACTTCTGTCAAATATTTTTTTGATAACCTTACTATTTAACTTATTTATTAGTGATATAATTTATTGCTTTCGTAACAGCAAAGCTTTATTATTTGCAGCTGACCTAAAAAGTTTCCAATTTGTTAAAAACCCATGATGATGCCCGTATACTTCAGTCTGACTTTGATAATTTATCAGAATGGCGTTCTTTAAATGACATGGACTTGAATGGAATAAATGCAATATCATGCGTTTTTAACGTTTCCACCTAACTCCAACTACATTTAACTACAACTTAAATAGGCATATCTTCTCTTTATCAAATTAAAGACTTTGGGATTATTCTTGATCCTATCTTAAACTTTACCCATACAGCACACACATTTCGGAAATATTTAAAAAATGTTACATTGAAATATTTTTAATATTGTATAAATATTACGAAACGTCCCAGAAACATTTCTGAAATGTGCCTGAAACGTAAAAATGTTCTGTAAATATAATACTTCACAATAATATTCCTGAAATAAAAATTTGAAATCTTTCCGAAATATTACATAGTAATATTTCAGAAATGTATTCTATTTTTTTTTTTTTTTAATTTTATGATACTTTGTAGAAACCTTTCTAAAATTTTATTAGACTAAAAAAAAAGATATTTAAAAATGTACATGTATATTTAAAATACACAAAACGGAAACATTGATTCTTAAACAAATAAATAATTTTTAAACATTATTTCTTAAAATATGAAGGCGAATCGCTTCATTTCCACCAATTCTTTAAAATGCACTAATCTGAAACAAATTATAGGTACTTATAGGATACAAATTATTTGATTAACAATAGATTTAATAATATTGTTATAATAAAACAAACAATACTCATGCCTAAACAAAACATGAATCTCCCCTTTTCAATCAGAGCTGCAGAACTTATTAAATATAACTAGGTGGAGGGACAGCAAATGTAGGTTATGAGACTAAAACTGCCTGTAAATTTGAGAAACGAAATGGCGGCACTCATCTCAGTGACTTAAAGTAAATAAACCTAATTTAACTTATATCAATTATTTCTGTAGTAAACTTACCTCAATTTCTAAAGGCATATTCTGCTTCCTATATAACAACAGCACAACGCATAAATAACATAATAAGCAAATGGCAAAACTGACAACAATTATTTAGAATAGAGTTGTCTCTGTTTGGACATAAGGATGAAATAAAATAACTACATAACCCAACTTCTTCTTGCAAATCAGAAATTCTTCATTAAGTGTTTAGTAACCTTTTGTGTAACATTTATACCATGTTTCACAAACATTTTCAGTGAAATATTTAACTAAAATATTTCAGAAACTTGTGCTTGTCTGAAACGTGTGAAATATTTCTGAAACTTCTGAAATAATGTGTGCATATGGGTAATCAACACATATCTGCTACTGTCCACAAATCCATGAAAATATTGGGTTTTATCAAAACTAACATATCTACAATTAAAGTTCTTTATTAAGGGGTGGGTGGCTCAGTGGTAGAGTATCTGTCTGCGGATCCAAGAGTCCCAGGTTCGAATCTCACCGTTGGCCGAAATTTTTTCATTTA
The DNA here is from genome assembly GCA_927349885.1 of Psylliodes chrysocephalus. NCBI lineage: Eukaryota > Metazoa > Arthropoda > Insecta > Coleoptera > Chrysomelidae > Psylliodes > Psylliodes chrysocephalus. The sequence goes on along the minus strand of OV651813.1, from coordinate 82,896,357 downwards.
ATTTCATTATTTAAAATTAATTCTGATGCCTTGGTAGGATTCCCTACCCGACCATTCACTGTTGGGTTCTAATTAACAGTGCTGTTCCTAAAGTGGCGCTGGGAAACAGTTACAAGCCTACACAGAACACGAGGTGAAATAACCTTAGCACAGTTGAAGCCGATGACACACACACAAAAAAAAGTTTTTTTATTGTTCACTAGTGAGACCCCACCTTGACTATTGCTCTTCCGTTTAGCCTCCACACTATATAACATATAGTAGGAAAATAGACATTGTTCACCACAACTTTGTCAGACATATAGCTTTTAAATTGGGTGTTTATTGTGAATATGATTTCATGGAACAGTTTCTGAACATCCCCTCCTTGGAAACTAGGCGAAAACAGAGAGACCTTACTTTGCTATTTAATATTATAAATACTAGATGTAATTGTCCTGAACTTCTTAAAAATATATATCTTCTTGTTCAAATTCGTTTAACTAAGCAACTGCAAACATTTTATGTACATTTTTAAAGATCAAACCAGGCTTTTAACAACTGCATTCCGAGAATGCTTAAATTAGCTAACTTGCACAATAATCTCAGGCTGTTCAGTATTCCCTTTTCGTCATTCAAAACTCAATTACTTAATACTAAGCTTTAATACAAATATGTTACTCTATATTTTCTTTTTTAACCTATTTTGTTATTTTAAATGTTTTTAGTCTGTATGACATGTATAATATCTTTGTTTGTGCTGCAGCAGCATAAATATTTGTGATATTTTAATTAATTTTTAAAATTGTAATTTGTAATAGAAATGGGCTTGCGCGTAAATAAATAAATTTTTATACATTAAAAAAAAATAATAATTAATAGACTTAAGTGTTGGCGTTTTTTTTTCTGAAAGTTGCAAATTAATGTATTATCGTTTGAATGGTTTTTGTATATTTTTTATTGTAATGTAGAGTTCCCGTATGTTGTTGAATAAATAAATAAAATAATACCAGCCGTTAAAAAATGTCATCCAGTCACAGAATAATTTGCGACGCTTTCCAAAACGGCACCTTCAATATGGTTCAAAGTTCGCAATATGGTGCGACAGAAAAAATCTGTGATCCCGAATTCCTTGAACAGTTGGAACAAATAAGCGCATTATTTGACGATTTGGGAAATTTTCCATATACAGTGGATGACGGTGATTATAGGTGTTTAAACTCTCATTAAAAAACACCTGGCTAGGTTCGCTTGTTTAATTATTTTGATTTATTTAACGGGATTTAAAGGTAATAAAAGTTAATACTTAAACAAACTTGTAAAATTTACATAGGTAATTAGAATTTTGGACACTTATTTCTGGACTAGTTGTACTTAAGTATTTTATTTTCATGTATAAATATTCTTTTATCAATAGTGCGACAGAACTTTTGCCGCAAAAGAAACCCTCAACCGCCATTACCGTATTCACACTGGCGAGAAACCGCACCAATGCAAATTCTGTGGTAAAGCCTTCATTCAACCGTCACAGCTACGCGCTCACATCTTTCACCACACCGGCGAAAATGCCTTTACTTGTCAGTATTGCGGACGAGCATTCAATCGAAAACTTCGGCTTACCAATCACATCAAGTTTATGCACGAAGGAGCGGACCCTCTACCGTGTCCTAAGTGTAATAAAACTTTCTTCAGGAAGGAGGACGTTGCTAGACACATGTTGTCCCACACTGGTGAAAGACGTAAGTAATTAGTCTCTTATTAGAGCCAATTTCATAATTAATTAAAGGGGGCTTCAATATTAAAAGGTTAAAAATGTTATATCGCCATTGAGTTGTTTGGTTTAATGAGAAATAAACATGGAATAAACAAACTATAATTATTATAACTTTGGTTTTACTTCATATGCTTGATTCATTTCCTTTAATCTTAACAAAGGTTAAACCAGCATATTTGTTTTGTTACTTGTGTTAATCGTACCAATTGCTCGGTTGGGCAATGAATGAAAATTATTCACATTATTTTAACTATAAGAAGCTATTCAATTATTTAACAAATTACATGTGAGGACAGGAATTATTTCCCTTTATTTTATACTAATTTGAACATTTACTATATTGTCCCGATAAATAAATAAGTATCCCTCCTTGACTTTCACTTTGATGCCAATGTCCTAAAAGGTTTAAAATCCACTAGATTTAGTAAAAAACGTAATTTAATATTCACTTTTATAAATATTTATCTAATTTTGCACTACTTAGTGTAAATTATTTGGTACTTCCGATTAATTAGTGGACACTATAAAACTGATACTTTTAGTTGATTTAGTAAAAAAAGATGCTCGACATATTGTTCTTAATTTATTTTTCTTTAATCAGCAAATCTATAAACTTTGAAACTAGAAAATTTCATCAGTGATTAACTTATAAAGTTCGCCCAATATGAATAATAAAACACTAAACCTGTACCTCATTTTTTCATTTTATCAACGGTCTATGTGCGACTAGTTTCGGCCATCGTGGCCATCATCAGACATAAAATATAAAAATTTACTACATTATAGGAAAATAACAAAATTGAGGGAGTTACATAATGAATAAAGTTGTTACACTATATAATAATCAAATTTAACTTAACAAACTGGTTAGAAGAGGGATGTGGTATCTAATATATACTTATAAATGGGGACTAAGAAATAATATAAATCGATTACATAATAATAATAATGAACTGAGCCGCGTTGTGAGGGGCTAATTCTCATGAGACTGTAGAAGTTGTGTAGTTTTGAGAGGGTATGTCAAATAGTTTGGCTGAGTGAGTATAAAAGGTTGTTAAAAGCCGGTAGTATTGGCTAGTACCAGTAATAGGTAGTAGTAGTAGTAGTAGTAGTAGTAGTATAAGTGGCACGGTGAACTTCGGGTCCCGTTTTATGCGTTTTTCGCGTGTCACCCGTAATTTAAAATTTGTGAAATTTTTGCAATTTGATTGTTGAAGGTGCAGCCGATATTTGTGATAATTTTTGTTGAAATTTCTTGAGTGATTAAATTATGATTTTTTCATAATGGTGAATTATGCCTCGTGTTTATCGGCTGTTAGCAGAACAAGACCGGCTGTTTTATGTGAAGGATGTAAAAACGAATACCACGTTATCTGTATTACAAAAACAGAAAACCTAATCGAACTCCTACAAACTATACCGGGGCTATCGTGGAAATGCCCAAAATGCGTGAAATTCTGTATGGTTCTCGATCCTCGAGGATTACAGGATTTAGTGGAAGAAAAAATTAGCGGTGCAGTCAGATTACTAAAGGATGAAGTTTTATCTATAAAGTCTGACATTTCGAATGTCTCTTCCTCGTCGTCATTCCAACAACCCCTCAAATATGCTGAAGTATTAAAAGATAAGTCGCAACCTGCTTTAATTATTCGGCCAAAAGACAACAAACAGTCAGTTACTCAAACCAAATCTGACATAGTGCGTACTTTTAATCCAACTTCAGAGAATCTTCAGCTTTCTAAAGTAAAATCAGTTAAAGATGGAGGGCTATTAATTGGATGTCAAAATAGTTCTGACAATGAGAAGCTGAAACGAATGATGTGTGATAAACTGGCGGACTTCTATGATGTAGAAGAGGTATCTGGATTTTTCCTAGGTTACGAGTAGTGGGTATGACGGGGAATTTTTCAGAGTCAGATCTGCGTAATCACATTCTAAATGGTAATTCTAGAATATTCTCGGGCGACTCATATTTAAAAATATTAAAAATCTATCCAACAAAAAAGCAACCTAACATTTGGCAGTCAGTCATACAAGTTACTAAGGCGGTATATGAGCGTGCATTGAATTCAGGAAACCTATTTGTCGGTTATGATGGTTGCGTAGTACGAGATAAGCGCCAATAATTCCCAGCCTGACAATGAAGGAGGCAAAGTACAACAACAAGTTTTTATTATTTTTCAATGTAATCTCCCTTAACCTCGATGCACTTCTTACAACGTTTAATTAACAATTCAATCCCTTTAAAAAAATATTCTTTCGCTTTATCCTCAAAATGGGCCAAAACAGCTTCTTGTAACTCAAAATTGTCCCGAAAACGTCGCCCGCGAAGGTCCTTTTTCAAATAACTAAACAAATAATAATCGCTGGGAGCCATATCTGGACTATAAGGAGGGTGATCTATATTTTGAAACCCGCAATCTAGGATGGCATCTTGTGTAACGCCAGCATTATGAACGGGCGCATTGTCGTGCAACAACCGCACGCCTCTTGTTAATTTTCCTCGACGTTTTTCCCGAATACATTCCCGCAACTTATGAAGTAATGCGGCATAATATATGCCATTAACGGTGGTATTTGTCTCTTTAAAATCAATCAGAAGGATTCCTTCACAATCCCAAAAGATTGTAGCCATCACCTTTTTCGTTGATTGGCAGACTCTAAATTTTCGTGGGGGGGCTTCACCCTTACTGCGCCACTCCATTGATTCCCTTTTCGACAGAGGATCATAATAAAGAACCATAGTTTCATCTCCAGTGACTATTGTTTCCAACATGGGGTTCGGATCATCTCCACACAGTTCCAAAAACGATCGAGCACACTCGACACGACGTTTCTTCTGAATCGCCGAAAGGTGTTTGGGCACCCATCTTGCACTAACCTTATGCATACCCAAATGATCATGGAGGATTCGGCGAACAGTGGTATCAGAAAGCTTGGTCATTTCTGCCATTTCCTTGACCTTCAAACGTCGGTCACTTAGCACCAGGTTTTCCACAAGGGCCACTTTGTCCTCCGTTATCACCTCCACTGGCCGTCCAGGTCTTTCGTCATCTTCAAGGGATTCCTGACCCATGCAAAAACGTTTTGCCCATTCCTTCACTACCGAATAGGAAGGGGAACTTTGGCCATATACGCCATCGAGTCTTTCTTTAATAATTTCAAGTGTAAGCCCTTCTTTTGTTAAAAATGTAATAACCGCTCTGTACTCAATTTTCGTCACCTGAGACATTTTCGGAGATACTTTAGTTCAAAATTCTGACAATTAAAAACTATTTGACGTAAGTGGCTTATTTTGTTACCACAGCCTACTAAGGTTTGTAGGTATAAAATGTTAAACTTTTATCCTGATAAAATATCTGCAACTATGTCAGGCCGGGAATTATTGGCGCTTACCTCGTATATGATGCTGTTGAATTATTCCGCTGTTATAAATGCAATGAATTTTCTCATTCCTCGCGTAATTGCAGTAAGGCTGTTTTCTGTCCTTTATGTGGAGAAGCACATGAATTGAAGGACTGTAAGTCTAGCGTCAAAAAATGCTCCAATTGTGCGAAACTAACCAACAAGAATGTTGACATTAATCATGCGGTTTGGGAAAAAGAAAAATGTACAGCATATTCCCAGGTGTATAAAAAATTTGAAGATAAGTTATTTGTCACAATTTAGCAATCAAATAGTAAGAAATCACAATCCAAATCCCCTCAAATAATGTCTTATGACAACAAATCACTAAAAACTCCATTAAATATTCTCAATGGATTTGCTGACTTCTTCAGTCATATATTACCTCTAGCCCGTTTATTGCTAATTCAAATTCACGACTCAATGTTCCGTTCCTTAATGTCAATAGTTTTACCGAAAAAGAGGTATATGAAGCTCTAAAGTCTATTAAACCTAAAAAGGCAACTGGTCCAGACCATATTCCAGCTTTTATTTTAAAGGATTGTGCCCTTCAACTTACTCCCCCGTTAGCCACTCTCATAAATATATGCCTCAGGACATCAACAGTTCCAGATATTTGGAAGACCTCAAAAGTATTTCCAGCTTTCAAAAAGGGGGATAAAAGAGATATAACCAATTACAGACCAATATCCATAATATGCAATTTCTCCAAACTATTTGAAATTTTATTGAAGAAAACCTTATATCATTATGTTAGTTAAATGCTATCAGTCAATCAACATGGGTTTATGAAAGGTCGCTCAACAGTCACCAACCTGGTTACCGTCACACAATACATTGTTGAATCTATTGATGAGCGCGCCCAGACTGATGTCATCTACACAGATTTCTCAAAAGCATTTGACAGACTTGACCACGGTATTCTTCTTGGAAAACTTACAGGGTTTGGGTTGTCCCCCCCTTTGATAAATCTCTTTCAGTGTTATTTAGTAAATCGTACTCAGTTTGTACAGCTTAATGGGTTTAAGTCTGTCAAATTTGCAACAGCATCTGGAGTTCCTCAGGGTTCCATTCTGGGCCCGTTACTATTTAATATTTTCATCAATGATATTTCGAGTGTAATTAAAGAGCAGTTTTTACTGTATGCAGATGATTTAAAATTACACAAGCGGGTGACAAGTATTGGCGACTGTGAACAACTTCACATGAACTTAAATCTAGTGGTTGAATGGTGTAATAATAATAAACTTGAACTTATCCCAATTAAATGTAAAGTTATGTCTTTTACTTTAAAAACCGACCAAATAAAATATAATTATTTAATAGATAATGTCTCACTTCAGCGACTAGATACTTTTACAGATCTTGGGGTAATTTTTGATCCCGGATTGACCTTTATATGTCACATAGATAAAATGATTGAAACATCGTATGTATGGTTTTATAACTCGCTGTACCAGGTATTTCAAAGATGTAGCCACATTAAAAACGTTGTATTACTCTCTTATAAGATCAAAGCTTGAGTATTCGTCTGGAGTCCATTTTACCAACTTTACACGGATCGAATTGAAGCAGTTCAAAGATGGTTTCTAAAGTTACTGTGTTTAAAGGAGGATGGTGTTTATCCGCCAATCGGAGTACCACACGAAAATCTTCTTCAAAGATATCACTTTTTAAGCCTCATAAAAAGACGTGAATACCATTGTTATGTGTTAGGTTTCAAAATTGTCCGGAATTGTTGAGAAAAATTGATATCTGTATTCCGAGAGTATCCTCTAGAAATTCTGACATATTTCACATATCTGTACCTCGCACAAATGTTCTGAAAAATTCTCCATTTCATACTATTAGTCGTGTTGTGAATAGTGTAAGTAGTGACATTGACATCTTCTCATGCAAACTTAGGGAAATAAAATGTCATTTCCTAACTTAAGAAAAAAATTGAATTGTATTGTATTTTACCTACTAGCTGTTTACAAATTTTTGTATATTTTGTACCACTTAGTCTACATAATGTATGTGTTCTTTTATTTCTGCTCTGTAATTGGGATTGCCTGTAGAGCATTGTAATAAATAAATATGAGGAATACGGATAGCTTGGGCAGATTATGGTTTTATATCCAAATTTCAATTATTGGTGTTTTCTCAAAATATTTTTTTGTACATTCTAATATCTACATGTATTTTAAAAACAACCTGCATAGAACTTTTTATTTTTAGCTTATATTTGCGAAATATGCCACAAATCATTTGCGGTGAGGTCGTCCCTTAAAATGCACATGAACATCCATCGCAAGGAACCGCCGTGCAGCTGCGAAACTTGCGGTCGGGCCTTCATACGCCGCGATTGTCTGATGAGACACATTAGAGCCAGACATCGAGACGTTCTAGAAGATATTCTGGCTAACGCCGAGAAGAAACGTCTCCAGCAACAATTGTTGACTGCCGCTACCGAATCTGCCAACGAAAATTTAACCGAGAATATTATTTGGAACGAACTGACATTAACCGAGTCCATTAAGGAACTACTTACGCTTCTGGTCGATGAAGAGTGTCTTTTGGAGTTTGGATATCCAGATGCGCCAGTTGATAAGGTAAAATTTGATTATGTGGTATGTGCTTTTTTCATTGGTATATGGTACATATTTTTTTTGTCAGAATGCATCTAATCTTTCAAGATTAATCATTTTTGTAAATTCACTTGTATTCAATACTTATTCTACACACTTAGAGTATTAAAGGTTGGAAAATGGAAGACTTCAATGTTGGTATGTTTGTGGGGCATCTCCTCATGTCTCTTGGACATTTTGTTAATTTTTTCTGGGATGGATTCAACTTTGAGGTTTCAGTGCAGCTCTTTGTTCTGAATATTCTAAGGAGCATTCCGTTTTGAACTATTATTAGGTAATTGTAATAAATTATTCTGGTACACCCTCATAATTGCAAGGCTTTAGAAATTATAAACGAGGACTTCGTTCTAAGAGGAAAGTGGAGAGTGACTTTCTATCAATCAATACATATTTATATCTAATCTTTAGCTATTCAATTTATACTTGTTCCTTCCATTTTAGTTTAGCGGCCAGATTTAGACCCTTATATTTTGCTGTTTTCTTATTCCGTTTTAAACATTAATGGTTGGTTCTTTTATAGCTGATCGTATGGTTAAGACAGCTGTAGTATCAGTAAATGTGGCTAATTTTCCTTTCTGGAATGTCATAGGTGTATAAAAAATTTAATACTGACCCAAGGACACTTCTCTGAGTAGTATAAGCTTATGTCGACTTGACTTCAGAGTATGGGGAAACATTTCTTTATTTTAAACCTTGATTCCATACTTTATCGAAGCCTTTCCAGATATCAAGAACTACTCTATATCAATTTTTACTTATAGATATTTATTTCATTTATTATAGGATGGATCTAATCAATTGTAGAATGTTTGTCACTAAATCCGAATTTATAGGAGGGGATAAGTTGTTTTTTGTTGATTATCTTATTCAGTTTTCTTAAGAGCGATTCCCAGTATCAATACATCTGGTCTTTGAGCAGAAAAGTATCATCATCTGAAAAAAGTACCTGTTACATCGATTCTTCTATCAAAATTCTATTTTAACAATTCTTGGCCAGATATACTTTGTACTAATGCCACTTTTTCTTTTTTTGCACTCTTACAGTTGATTTAGTTCAATGAATGAACATTTATTCCAATTTCATTCTACTTACCTAAGTACATAATTTTAGTTGACCCTGTAAGAATAAATATTCGAATAATGAAACAACTTTGTTATTTTTATTGCTCAATTCATCATAAAATCGTCTATAGAATTCGACAATTTCATTTTTTAAGAGAATTTCTGGACAATATTAATATTAAAAAGAATGGATAATAATGAACAGCATACCATTTTGAATATTAATTTAAACATAAATATTTTAAAAGTAGGTAAGACCTAAAATTGTTTAGATCTTAATATATTTTTCCAAACACTTTTTTAAAAGGTACTGGATAGCGTAATCAAGAGATGTGGACACAAACCGGCTTCCGAAGATGACTTTGACTACATTGGAAGAATAAGAGAAAACGCAAAGCTTTTGTTCACTGTCGTAATTGATGATGAAGCTGTAAAAGAATTGTTAAACAACCAGACTGTTGATGAAGTCATACTTCACGTTTTGAGGTTAGCAAAGAAGCAGAAAGGTACGAGTTGAAACTAAAGTTTAATAGTTTAGATTACTTGTGTAGTAAAATGTTTTGCTAATTATATTTATGAGAATTAAGTTCTTTTTTAGTATTGGAGAAGGTGTATATGCCTGCAAATATGTAATTTTATAAATATACATATTTTAAGAAATGCCCTTATTTTTTGTTAACCAAATCACAAAACGAAAAGATTTTCCAAAACGTAAGTAAAAATTTGACTGAAAAAACGTGACTGATCATACTTTTATTTATTTGTGAAAAATGCTACTACAGTCAGGAAATTATCATCTTTCGAAAATTATACATAAACAATAACACAGAACATTGGAATCTTGAGAATGGTTTAGTATTAAATTAAATGGAATAAAAGTTGCCCATAGAGGGAGGCAATAAAGTGGTATGAACATATCCCAAATATCAAGAATCGTTTTTGTGTTATCTACTAAAAAATGATATCTTGTTAATTATTATAATATATTAAAGTATAAAACGATAAATTTTGCTAAATAATTTCAGTGCATATACAATTTGTACAAAGAGATGCCCATAGAAATAAAAAACTATTTTAGCAATCACATTTTTATTAAATTTTACCAATTTCTCCATTATTCCCGTTCAACTGTATGATATCGCCAGTTTTAAAATATTTAGTAATATTTCGCACTCCTACGACACATGGCAAACCATATTCTCTAGCTACTACTGCACCTAAAAAAATAAACATGTATATATTTTTTAAATTGTTTAAACCGAAGGTATTACCATGTGATACTAAGCCTCCAAGTTCTGTAGCTATTCCACTCAACATTGGAAAATAGGGAGACCAACCAATATCAGTACTATATGTTAATAAAATGTCGCCTAAAAGAATTCAAAGTTAGTAATATGAATGAAAACAAAAATATGGGCTAGGACGGAAAATGCGCATCCCCAAAATTTGTATTATTTTAACAATTGCCCTTTTTATTCTAGAAATATTGAAAAAATATTTTTTTTGTGTTGCTTTGTTCACTATATTGTATATACATGGTGTCCCGAAATCGGACGGTCATATTTTAACAGCGTAATCTACATCCTAAAAGAGAAGTAGAAGTTCATATAAACAGGTCCGAAAACGTTTCGTTTTTGAGATACAGGGTGTTACAAGTGAAGTCCTGATGGCACATTTTTGTAAATATTTTCTAAAATTTCTTTAGTCACCAGTTTTCCAATCTTAAAAAAAAATAAAATTTCTGATTCCAGAGGCCTACTAATTAAATAATAATAATTGCCATTTATTGAACTGATAATTCATTCCAATAGGCTATTGACTGAGGTCCTTCTGCCTTCGCCTACTAATTATTGTTTACACTTTCGAATAAGATAACATCAACTTATCATGAAATTTTCAAATGCTTTTCTCTTGAAAATGGTGCGTCCTAGCGAGATACAACAAAAGTAGCTTTATTATAAAGAAAATATTGGTTTTCCAAATTTTGTAGTAAAAAATGTTAAAAACAGCCAACAAAAAAACTTAGGACAATTTAACCCTAAGCCCTTCCCCTAATTGACCCACCTATGAAGATGATTTCGGAAACAAAACGTTTTCGGACCTATGTTTATATAAACTTTTACTCCTATTTTAGGATGTAGATTACGCTGTTAAAACATGACCGTATAATTTCGGGACACCCTGTATATGGAGTGTAGAGGTAAGAACTATCTCTGAATACAAAACTGTCCCTCAAACTGTATAAAATTAAGATGGCGCTTCTGTACCAGAGGAACGCCTACAGTCGGTAATTCAGATCACATAATAACACTAATGATGTATATAGTTATATATACATTTCTCACCCATATGTATGAAGTGGACAAGGGTATATATGCTCGAAATGTATTCGCTCCGTGCGCGACAGCAGCGCCAAATTGTTTTGGTATTAAAGGACTATTTCTGCCTATACTGACAAATACAATTTTAGTAGAGTGGAAATGAGAAGGCAAAATGAGGAAACCCTATGGGAAGGCAAAATGAGGAAACCCTATGAGAAGGCAAAATGAGGAAACCATCTGGCGAACACATGGCAACATCTGGTGTCCATACGTGGCATGTAAATTATAATGATAACGATATACTGGCAAACACATGTTGACCATCTGGCATGTAATTTAATATCTCTGGGAAAGATAAAGACATCCGGTTCTCACGCGAACACCTGCACCCGGCCATCTGGCGAACACATGACAACATCTGGTGTCCATACGTAGCATGTAAATTATAATAATGATATCCTACTCTCGCTGTCTTCATTCAATCCCACTATCTGACAGTCACGTGACCTCTTTCTATTTAAGGAACTCCGCATTCATTGCGTTTTCTAGTTTCGTAGTTTACGGCGAGTTAACAACATGCAGTGTAAGAAGTGTAATAAATTATTTTCCAACGCATATAATCTGAAGCGACACCAGCTCGCATATTGTGTGGATCGTAAACCGGCTTGTCCGATTCCGAAAAAGAGACTAAGACCAATAGGCATTGAAGTACTGGAAGGTGGTGTTACTAAACTAACTCATGCTTTCAAGAATAGGATTGCTTCATACAGATTTTCCAGCAGTGATGAAAATAAAATCAGTTACAATGACTTTTTTAATGGAGTCAAACCAAAAGTTATAAATAAAATCAGTGAATATTTGCAACAACACACAAGTTTAAAAATAAATATGGAAATATTTGGGATATATGTTAAACCTGATAAGGAAATGAGTGATATCAAATCCATGAATTCTCCAAACAAAATTGTTACCACAGCGTCTAATCTAGAAGAAGTATATGGTGAATTTAAATCCGAACTTATGATGCAAGCTTCCGAATTCCAAGAAAAAGATTCTAATTGGAGTTTACAGGAGATAATGTTTTTGGATGTGAACATAAACCGTTTCAATAGTATTGCAGCTTCTTCATATATCAAGCTACCTGTGACAATAATGAAAAGAAATGCTGTCTTGAATATTGAAAACAAAGATAGCGCTTGTTTCGCTTGGTCCATTAATGCAGCAATTTTTCCTGCCGAGGGGAATCCCAAGTATCCATCATCATACCCACATTATGATAAAATGTTAGACTTTAGAGGTATCGACTTCCCCGTAAAATTAAAAGACATTAAAAAATTCGAGTTTATGAATAATATATCAGTGAATGTGTTTGGACTTGAATCATTTTTCCGAGACGGTAAAAACAATTATGAAGTTGTTGGTCCATTACATTTCACTTCCAACCGACAACCTACACACGTGAATCTGTTGCTAGTATCAGATAGTGATGGAAACAATCATTATAACCTTATTACAGACTTGCCACGACTTGTTAGAAGTCAGAAAACAAACCATAAGGGAAAAATTTATATTTGTGATGGCTGCTTACAATCTTTTGTAAATATGGAGAAGTTAAAAGCACATGAAGAACACGATTGTACACATATATACACACAACTACCAACAAATGAAATGAAAAAAAATAAGTGCGGACAAATCACCCCGGAAAATATTTTAAAATTTATTAACTTTGAAAAACAATTACAAGTGCCGTTTGTTATTTATGCAGACTTTGAATCGTTGTTAAAACCAATAGACAATTGTGAACCTATTAATGGCAAATCATTCAGTGTCAAAGTATGTGAGCACGAGCCATATTCTTTTGCATTTTACCTGAAATGTAGTTACGATGACAGTTTATCTAAGCTTGAGATGTATAAAGGACTAAATGCGGGCAAAGTGTTTATGCAAAAACTAGATGAGACTGTACATAACCTATACAACAACCATTTAAAGCATGTAAAAGTCATGCAACCACTTACCCCCAAAGAACAGGAAGCATATGATAACGCGACCAACTGTTACATATGTGAAAAACCTTTTGATGTATTCAACAAAAAAGTTCGGGACCATTGCCATCTACTGGGAAAATATAGGAATGCCGCCCATAACTCCTGCAATTTGAATTATAAGGTGCCAAATTTTATACCGGTGTTTTTTCATAATCTCACAAACTATGACAGCCATTTGTTTATTAAAGAATTGACTACCAAAGGTGAATCTGTCTCCGCAATAGCTCAAACAAAGGAGAAATATATTTCTTTTTCCAAATCTATTTTGGTTGAAAAATCTGATGGTCCCAAAGTTCGTGATTCATTTATAAAACTGAGATTTGTAGACTCTTTTAGATTTTTGGCAAGATCTCTTGATAAACTCAGTGAAACTTTGGATTCTTTAGATGAAGTTAGAAAATATTTCCCCAACGAAACACAATTCAATTTAATGAGACGTAAGGGCGTGTTTCCTTATTCATACGTTGATTCTTTTCAAAAATTGGATGATGAGGAACTACCATCTAAAGCTAAATTTTTTGATAATTTGAAAGGCGAGCCAATCACCGATGAAGATTATAATAGAGCCAAAGAAGTATGGAATACTTTTAAATGTAAAACACTCAACGATTACGCAATGCTATATTTAAAGACTGACGTGCTTCTGTTAGCAGATGTGTTCGAAAACTTTAGAAAAGTGTGTTTGAAAGAATATAAACTTGATCCTGCTCATTACTTGACCGCACCCTCCCTAAGTTGGGATGCAATGCTAAAATATACCCAAATAGAACTTGAGTTACTGACAGATATTGACATGCTACACTTTTTTAAAAAAGGGATCAGAGGAGGAGTAGCACAGTGCAGTAAGAGGCAAGCGATGGCTAATAATAAATTTCTACCAAATTATAATCCCTCAAAACCAGAAAGTTATATCATGTATCTCGATGCTACCAATTTATACGGCGCAGCAATGAGCGAGTCCCTTCCATTTGGCGGATTTAAATGGATACCAGTGGAAAATTTCGATTGTAATTCGGTTAAAGACGATGCCTCCAAAGGATATGTTTTAGAAGTGGATTTAGAATATCCAATTAATTTGCACGATGCCCACAACGACCTACCTTTCTGCCCTGAAAGTATAATACCACCAAATGGTAAACACCCAAAGTTGATTCCAAACTTACGCCATAAAGAAAAATATATTATTCACTACCGGAACTTGAAACAATGTCTCAAATATGGATTAAAATTAACCAAAATTCATAGAATTTTAGAATTTTCCCAATCGTCGTGGCTGAAAAAATATATCGAATTGAATACCACCCTCCGAAACCAAGCAAAGAATGACTTCGAAAAAGATCTTTTTAAGCTGCTGGTCAATGCAATCTTCGGAAAGACCATGGAAAATGTTGAGAAGAGAAAATCTATTCATCTTTCTACCCATTGGGAAAATACAAAGGGGTCCGTAGGTGCGAGGACACTAATAGCAAAACCAGAATTTAAGACATGTTCCGTATTCAATGAAAACTTGGTTGCAGTACATTTGGGTAATGTAAAAGTATATTATGACAAACCTATGTATATAGGATTTTCTGTATTGGATATTTCAAAAACCATTATATACGAATTTTTATATGGCTACATTAAACCTAAATATGGCAATGCTGCAAAATTGTGTTATACGGACACCGATTCCCTAATTTTAGAAGTATTTACTAGTAACTTTTATGATGATATGAAACAAAACATCACCCATTTTGATACTTCCAATTTTTCCAAAAATAATGAATATGGGATGCCTATAACAAATTCTATCGTTGGAAAAATGAAAGACGAGTTTGCTGGTACTATAGTTGATGCATTTTATGGTACAGGAGCTAAGGCATATTGTGTAAAACTAGGCAAACCCTTCAAGAAGGAAACAGAAATAAAGAAAGCTAAAGGTGTCTCGAAAAATATAATCAAAAATCAACTTCACGTAAACGACTACATCCGGATTATACAAAATGGTAATACAATCTTTAGAAAAATGTATGTTTTTGTATCATCACTACATACAATCTATACAGAACTAAGAAACAAGGTAGCCCTCTCAGCTAAAGATGATAAGAGATATGTCATACCACATGATGTAAACACTCTGGCATGGGGGCATCTACTTACCAACCCAAAAGCAATGACTGGAACCCTGGATGATTTAATACAGGCGATGGAAGAAGTTAGCGATTTAGATAATTATGTAAATGATTTTGATTTGGAATTATTTTCCCAATAAAATTTTTATACATACCAGTATCTTTTATTTTTAATAAAACAAAAAAAATATTTAAAAACATTTATTGAAGAAATCTAATATGTAACATAGTTTTGAATAATTCTTATAAGTAATTCGGCAGCAGATAATGTTGAACAAACAGCTATATAGTAAATTGTAATATATAATGCATTTGTATTGCTGCTTTCAGATTTGTTTGGGTCTTTGTTGTAAAGAGATAACCATTCAGAGTCTTTAGTTGATCCATTTCCTTTTACAATACGTACTTTATACATTGTACTATTTGTTGGTATCTGTGATTTTAGAGTTGCAGCATTATTTGGTGTATAGGTCTCCATTTTTACCCACTTAGAAGGCCAACTCTCATCTCTTGTCCCATTACTATCAAAACATACATACACTTCTCTGGTATTAAAAGGGTGTTGAATCAAGAGGTAATTGCCTAGGATGGCTTGTAAAATTATGAACTGTGTCACTCCCATGATGTAAATGATTTTATTTGTTAGTGTGAAGGGCATATATATATTTTAACACAGCGTAATAAATGATGCTAAATATTAATGGTATAACACTTATTACAAAAAACGTATTTATTCTATTCTTTGCTGGTAGACATGACTTCATCATTCTAGCATAGCTGCAATTTGGACTAAATTTCAAGTGATCGAGAATTGGTACATCATCTGATTTCCATTTGTAAACCTCAATATCACATTTAAAACATCTAACTACATCTTCTTTGCCCATGTAGTGGAATCCAGCTAATGCTAAATCTATTGGAGATACATCACCAGTCCAATTTTCATAAGACTCTAATCTATGATCAAACAATTGCAATAGGTGTGAGTAATCATCGGCGCACATGTTGGTTCTGATAAGCAAACCCAATGTTAGGTGTATTTATAAATAAAACATTTTAGAATTTTTCAAATTTATTCCATTATAAAACTTTCATATAAAAAAAAAACATTTGATACAGCACAAATACAATTAATATTATTATGATAAAAACATTTGGGCTTCATTGGTTGAAGTGCTGGTTGCTCATCAAACTCATAAACTGGAACTAGGGAATATTTTTTTATATAATTTGCTTTCTCCATACCCTTGACGTAAACCATATCAACTCCTTTTGTTAAAGATTGTAAGATATTTCCAAATTGGTGTACAGGAGTAAAACCTTCCTCCCAATTAATATAATGATGATTTTTCATTAACCATAAAGCCTGCCTATGTAAATCTGGAGAGAGCATTCTAAGAGGAAAGGGTGGTTTGAATACATAATGACTTATGCGAAAACCATCATAAGCAGCAAATTCTTTTACAATAAATTTATTATTTTCTAGCTTAAATCCTTGTACATCCACAACGAGTCTCATATTTTTAGTTTTTCAAGTAGTTTTACAAATTCGTACAATTCAATATCTTTTTTTAGTTTTCCGAATTCGTACAATTCAATATCTCTTTTAAGTTTTAGCAGTTTTTTAAATAAATTTGAAGTTTCTCTTCATACTCGGACATATTAAATGAAATTATTAACTATGAAGGATGTGTTTTATATTAAGTTTGAGACATGCGCATTAATATTGCTTTACGGTTTTTGTTAAAGGATTATATGAAAATTCTTTTTCGTGTAATATGAGACAAAACGCTGATATATCCGTTGACGTGGGCTCATCAGTTTCAAATTCAATTCTAAGAACAATGCTTCCGGATTGAATCACTTCTTTTTGTCTTGAACAATCGATATGTACTAAGGGTGCTTTTTCTTTAAACTCTTGTGGATTAAATATTGGTTGATTTAAATTAAAGTGATAATAACTTTCCTGAAAGTTTGCAAACATATCATATAATGTGGCATATTTATTATTGGTAAAATCTAAATTTAAATCGTGGTATGGATATCTATCCGAATTTAGAAATACTCGGATGTTGTTGAGTTTACAATGATCAAATTTACTCATATCCTGTTTAATTTGACCTTTTTTATTTTTTTGAAATCCAATAATTATATGCCTAGGAGTTTCTATTTTTGTACTTGTTTTAACAGCCCAAGTATGTCTAGTGGAATTATTAAGTGAAGCATATTCAATCATTTGCCAAGAACGGAATTTAATTGGTAATTCTTTATTACTCTGAACAATTTTATTTAGTCGAAGTTGTTGACTAATACTAGGGGTGACATGTGGTACGTGCCAGGAGAGTGCACGAAGTTCGATATTTGGTTTTTCAGAATCATCAGAACTTATTATGGCATCAATATCATCACTGGAACGAATTAATACTAATTCTTGTTTCATATTCATAATTATTTTACCAAAATCTTCAAAGAAACCTGATAACATTTTTAAGGGAATGCAAACATTAAAGTTTCCATCTTTATCAACTAAAATTTTTTCTGTCTCTACTGTTACAACACCTTTAGAATCTGTCGCAAGTTTTTTAATTTCCTTAGGGAACCACCCAGCATTTTGCATTAGTACACTTTCGTTTTCATTAAGACTCAAATAATTTTTCATGGTCGATACAAGACCTACATCTCTTACAGAATCTATTACGACACTGTTTAGCTCATAACGGAGTTCACGAAACAAAAATGCTATGGCATTGTTAATAAATTGTAGTTTAGTTGGTACTTTTCCAGCATCAGTAAGCAACTTTCCTTCAATATACAAATAACTTTTTGATGGCAATGTGTAAGCATCTAAATCTTGAATGGGGATTCGAATTTCATCGTTATAATTGAGTTTTCCAGTAATGAAGGGTTGATAGGTATGAAATTGATAATCATCTATAGTTGTATCATTAAAAGGTTGCCCGGTTACATGAAGTACTTCCATTATATTAATACTTTAAATCCTAACGAAGTTAAAAAAATTTTATTAATGGGTGTTATTATTGCAAAGGGTTTTGCAAAACTGATTTGTCTGTTCTGGAGGGACAATCTTTTATAGTTTTTAAGTGGATGAAAAAATGATAGAACCATTTTATACTTTTCTAATGTGAAGGGTAACCGTAATCTCTTCTTCTCGAAAATTTATGAGACCACCGCTCTGGTCAATAATCTTTACTGTAATGTTGTTGATTGTCTTGACACTGACAGGATAATACAAGATATTTTGAGGAGATTCCACTATTTTATACCCGCTGGGTACTGTCGGAAAAAATTGGTGGATAATATGAACAGGGTTCCCATTTAAATAGGAACCAGCCGCAATACTACAGTCAATACCTATAGAATTTACTTTCAAAATTTTAACTGGATGATTTGATGAATAAGTTTTACCAGGATCAAGCCTTTGGACATCAAAACCAAACACTTGTGCGATTGAATTTGCATTATTAAAAGAAATAATACGATTACTTGAAATAGAAATTTTTGAAGTATTTATGTCCGGTATTATATCTATTTTAGCATTTTTATCTTTATCATTCATATGTTTCTTTAAAACACTTATAAGATCATCTAACTCATAAGCACCAACCGGTACTTTAAATTCATTTAGCTTATTTTTATCACCCCATACAAATAAATTATTGCTTTCATCAATATTTGGAATTGTGTTAAAACTATTGAAACTGACTAATCCTATTTCATAATCTGTATTTTCATCTAAATATATTGGAGGGTTAAAATCATAACTTAAAATTGAAGAGTTACCACTTAAAGTAAATGAAAAAGACATATTTACACAACAAAGAAATGTCTCAGAATGAAAACTTTTTTCAATTATATTGATTATATAGAAAACTCAAACAATAATGGCCGCACTTGTAAGAATTTCTTTGAACTCTATCATAGTTATAAATTATATTTACATCCCCATTGCTATTGAAATATTTAATCAGCTCTAATGGTGGGGCTAAGTTTCCATAACTATCAAAGTATACAACATCCTTATTTTGTTTCGTATATGCGGTCCAATGTGTCCCAGGTCCTATATTTGAATCCATATTTATAATACCGCTCTCTTTTTTATGGATTGTACGAGGTAAAGAATCTCTCATAAACACTCCTCTAAAATGAGGAATCTGCAATATTTTAGCAAATTTTTTTAAATCTAAATCGGTAAGCGCTCGTTGTGGTAGTATTAGTTTTTTGACATGATACCATATCCTTTATATGGTCTTAAATATAAACCCTTCCCCTTTTTTTTACGACTTAAACCCTGGCCTTTCTTTTCCATAGCTAAATTATGCCGTTTCTGTTCTTCCAGTTGTATGCGGTTAGCTTTAGCATCGTTTACTGCTTTTGCAATACCAGCACCCATACCTCCGACAGCTCCTAAAGCTGATAAAAGAGGAAGTAGTAAAGGTAAAAATCCACCTATTTTCGGTACTCGAATAATTCTCTTTTTAGTTTTTCTTGCTCGTTTTTTTATACCCATTCCAAGTTTGCGTTTACCTTTCATCGCCGTTGTTACAAACCAAGCCGCTGTTTTTTCTCCTAATTTAGCGTCTTTCGAATTAGCCCTCTCCCAAGCTCTATGTTGTAATATCTTATCGGCTTGGTGTCTAGTAATGAGATCTTTACTTTGTGAATATGCAATATCGTGATCTTTGCAAGCAGCGTCTAATTGGTTTATGCCTTTATCACCTCTTTGTAATCTCTTATCAAGTTGAGTCCCAGGACCACAGTAGGAATACCCAGGAATATGTAATTCAATTGGTAGTTTGTTTATCAAAGAATTTACTATTCCTCTTCCTCTTCGAAGTGAACTCTGTCGCTGGCGTTTAACCATTGTGCTATTTATATACTTACTCCCCACTATATATACTCTCAGTCTTCTGCAGGATTCATTAAAATGAAGATTGAAAAACAGCACATGATCTTACCAGTAACAAATCATGATTTACTTGTAAATGATGAAAAACTTAATAAACATGGTTTTTTGTTTGGTGGTGACTCTAAAAGATGTTTAATTGTTGGGCCAAGCGGAAGTGGAAAGACAAACTGTATGCTCTCGTTAATTGAACACCCAAATGGATTAAGATTTGAAAATGTATATGTGTATTCTAAAAGTCTTCATCAACCCAAATATAGATATTTACGTGCTTTGCTGGAACCTATTCGAGAAATTGGATATGAAGAATATAGTGAACCTGAAGATATAATTAGACCAGAAGAAATTAAAGAAAATTCGTTAATTATATTTGATGATGTAGCTTCTTGTGATCAAAAGATAATTCAAAATTATTTTTGTTTTGGTCGACATAAACACACAGATTGTTTTTATATATGTCAGACATATAGTGCAATCCCCAAACAGCTTATTAGAGATAATTCGAATCTTTTAGTAATTTTTCAACAAGATATGACTAATTTAAAACATATTTACGATGATCATGTTAATATCGATATGTCTTTTAAAGATTTTATAAACATGTGCACAATTTGTTGGAAAAAAAAATATGATTTCCTCACTATTGATAAGGATTCAAAATGTAAATTTAGAAAAAATTTCGACACTTTTATAAGTATATAAAGAAATTTATTAATCAAACAATTTAGTCAAAATGAATCCTCGGCTGACTAAACAACTAATAAAAGCTAGGCAAGATTTGAAAAAAAAATACAAAAGTTTAAAAAGTGATATAACAAAATCACAAACTCATTTGGAAAAAACATATCAACCAATAACAGACCCCCTTAAACAACTGGTTTCAGTTTTGGGGAAACAAGAAATAATTAAACAAGAAAATTTAACACCGAAATCAGAAAAGTTCAGTTTCTTGCGTAAACCTCCGCGAAAAGATTATACTAAAATAGCATATTCTTCTTTTCCATCACCATTAAGTCAAACAATTAAACATGCTCCAGAACATGAAAGTACTCGTTTAAATGAATCAGAGATTTATGAAAATCAGCCAGACCAAACGTTTGAATATCAGCCAAGAACCAGTGATGAGCAAGTTGATGAATATATAGAAGATACAATTAAAAGTCTACATGATTTAACTACAAACCCACCTCCTTCATTCGTTGAATATCTGGATCAATTTACAGCACCATTACCTAGAGATTATATTCTTAGAAATATATCAGATATTGAAAATAAATTTGATCACGTTTTAGGAATTTATCATGATATAGAAACCGAAAAATTTCGTATTGGAGACTCAGAATTAAACTTTGATGGTTCGGATATTGTAATAAAAGGTATTAAATATCCCGGAACACCTGGACTTTATGAATTACTTTTTTTAAAAGAACCGATTGCATATAAACAAACTGATGTTAATGAATATGTGGATATAATAAAAAGAACCAATGCCGCTAGAAGAAATAATGATCCAGATTTACCAATTAAAAATTTTTCTAGAGATATTAAGGATAAATATAATTTTATTATTAAACCAAAGTTAGAAACAGGACCGTTTAGACGGAGAGTTTCATCAATACCTTCTTCATTAATGAGTGGAATAATGACAAGGAGTAAAAAAATTGGAAAAGGAATGTTACAATATTCAAATAAACCTATTGATTATAAATATTTTGATAATTACAATGAGTTGATTGATCGACTTAGATTACTTGTAGCATCCCAAACTGCAGGAAATACAGGTAATAATAATGAGATTGTGTCAATCATTGAGGAATTGAGAGAAGGGGGTATAATAATGTGAACCCACTAAAGTTTTAATTAGTGTGACAATGCCAATCAACAAATTCGGAGGTCACTTTTTGAGTCATCAAAGCAATGAAACTAATGTTTTAAATTTTACTTCACCATTTTATATTTGTGAGCCAGTTTCATTCCATAGTAAATGTTTTATCAGATTAAGAGGTGTAAAACGAATAAAATATAATAAAGACTTTTATATTTTGGATAATCAAGGTACTGCTTTTGTTTTTCCCTTATCGGGTAAAATTGAAAGTTGTAAACACTATAGTGCTGATGGAGATATTTTACTAAATTCTAAAACATATAAATATCATCAATTAAAAGGAATTAACATTAACAAAGATGATAAAATCGAGTTTAAACTGGGAACACCAGATGAAATGTGTGCTGATTTTGTTTTTCAATGTCCATTAGAAAAAAATGTCTAAGATTCAAGTTGTTAATGAACTACATAAACCAGCTAGAAAAAAATACAAGCGACGACATGTTATTGTTAAAGGGTTGAATGATCTAATCCAAGCTGATTTGGCTGTTATGATTCCTTACTCTAAAGTTAACAAAGGATATAATTATATCTTGGTTGTTATTAATGCATTTAGTAAATTTGTATGGGCTATACCGATTAAGAAAAAAACAGCTAAAGATGTTACTGAAGGTATGGCTCAAATTCTGTCACAGATGACCCCACCTAAAAATTTACAAACTGATAATGGAAAAGAATTCTATAATAAAGATTTTCAAAAACTTATGCAAAAATATGATATTAATCACTACAGCACTTTTTCTAATTTGAAAGCTAGTATAGCTGAGAGAGTAATAAGAACACTCAAGTCATCATTGTGGAAAGAGTTTAGTCTTCAAGGATCCTACAAATGGTTAGAAATTCTTCCAAAAATTGTTAAAAAATATAACAACACCAGACATTCAACTACGGGAGCTATACCCAGTAAAGTCAATGATAAAAACGCCCAATATATAATCGCATATAATTATTTGAAAACAGTTGATCCACATAAACCTAAGTTTAAAAAAGGGGATCATGTTAGAATCAGTAAATACCGCCACGTTTTCACCAAAGGATATACACCCAGTTGGACCAATGAAATTTTTAAAATTAAGAAGGTTAAACTAACTAATCCAACAACTTACATATTAGAAGATGAGAAGAACGAAGAGATTCAAGGTGGATTCTATACTCAAGAATTGCAAAAAGTTAAATATCCCGATGTTTATTTGATAGAAAAAGTTGTTGCTAGAAAAGGAAACAAACTGCGAGTCAAGTTTCTTGGAATGGACAGTTCCCACAATGCGTGGATAAATAAAAATGATATAGTCTGATATGTATTTAATTTTTTTAATAAAAATATTTTCTTTTAGTTTTGTTTTTTTAATTGTATATTTACAATGCGTGGATAAATAAAAATGATATAGTCTGATATGTATTTAATTTTTTTAATAAAAATATTTTCTTTTAGTTTTGTTTTTTTAATTGTATATTTAAAGGTGGCCGTAAAGGCGTTTGATTTAAGCTCGCATCTCTAAGAGAAGGTGACTTAATTCCACCACTGCCAATTTTTAGAATTTGGTAGGTACTTTTTTATAGGTTTTAGGGATATAAAAATACGTTAGTAAAGTAAATCTGTTTATTAAAACATATAATGACTACAATTATTTCAATATTAATTACTAAAATGCTTAATATTTTCATAAATCTTATTTCTATGGTTTACATCTAAAATTGGATTAATAATTTTTGCTGTTTCTTCAATGCGATAAGTAAATCTCATTCTATCTAACATATTACATCTTCTAGCTTCTCTGTAAGCAAAATTCCAGGTAATCAGCCGGTGAAATACATTTTTATCTTCTCTAAAAGTTACCTTTTTCATAGTTGTAAATCTTCTTTTAATAGCTCTGGGTATTTATAAATTATTTCTAAACCTAGACTGTAGGTAATGGGATTCAAACTTTTTATTGATTCTACAATATTTAGAGCTGTATTCTTCACATCATCGGTATTCTTAACACCCACTTGCAATATTTTGAAGCAACTTGTGAATTGAAGACTTTTCAGTGATTCTATGGTATGACTTATTAATGGAAGTATTTTCCAAAGCTCTGTAATAGTAGTGGACCCCAGCCAGATTGTAGAATGGCCAGTCAAGATTTTTAAAACTCTAGAACTTTCAAACTTTTCAAATTCCAGCATAAAACTTCCAACGTCTATAGATTCAGGATCTTCTGCTGTCATCATAAATTTATCAATAACATCTTTATAAGAGAGAAATTCTTCCCATTCTTTTTCAATATATATAACTGAATGTCCTTTATTTCCAGATATTTCAATACATGGCATAAAATTGAATTCATATAATAAACTTATTGCAACATATTTCGAATTTGATTTATTTAAATAAAATCTTTTTTCACCCACCGATCTCTTGATAGGATTTAAGGAGTTAACTGATTCCATGTTCGCAGAGTACTGTCGGAGTCTAAGAGCTTCTCACTATTTATTGGCCGTTTTAGTGGTGGGGGAAATGTTTGATTTCTCCCAACTTTAGCATGTCTCCCCTCTACCAAAGAATGTATATGTATTTTAAAAATATTGCATCAGAATAAATTACACCATGTGTTTGCCAGTATATCATTATTATAATTTACATGCCACGTATGGACACCAGATGTTGTCATGTGTTCGCCAGATGGCCGGGTGCAGGTGTTCGCGTGAGAACCGGATGTCTTTATCTTTCCCAGAGATATTAAATTACATGCCAGATGGTCAACATGTGTTTGCCAGTATATCGTTATCATTATAATTTACATGCCACGTATGGACACCAGATGTTGCCATGTGTTCGCCAGATGGCCGGGTGCAGGTGTTCGCGTGAGAACCGGATGTCTTTATCTTTCCCAGAGATATTAAATTACATGCCAGATGGTCAACATGTGTTTGCCAGTATATCGTTATCATTATAATTTACATGCCACGTATGGACACCAGATGTTGCCATGTGTTCGCCAGATGGCCGGGTGCAGGTGTTCGCGTGAGAACAGGATGTCTTTATCTTTCCCATCAAATTACATATTATAACAGGATGCAGGTGTTTGCCAGTATATCGTTATCATTATAATTTACATGCCACGTATGGACACCAGATGTTGCCATGTGTTCGCCAGATGGTTTCCTCATTTTGCCTTCTCATAGGGTTTCCTCATTTTGCCTTCCCATAGGGTTTCCTCATTTTGCCTTCTCATAGGGTTTCCTCATTTTGCCTTCCCATAGGGTTTCCTCATTTTGCCTTCTCATAGGGTTTCCTCATTTTGCCTTCCCATAGGGTTTCCTCATTTTGCCTTCTCATTTCCACTCTACTAATTTTTAATAGAATTCGTAAATAAAAAGTATATATGTTAGTTTTAATAAAAGTATATGGATTTATAAAACAATTAATTTATTATTATTATATATTTTTCACGCTTAAATTGAAAAAAATTATGTATAATCATTAAAAATCAATAATAAAATATAGGCAGGCAACAGTATTTACTGGAAAATGTATGAGAAGTTGCCTAAGTCTAATAAGTTGTCATTGAAGAAACCATTTATAATAGCGTGAAGTTAAAATGTATAAAAAGGATCGCTACTTATATTTTCATTTTTGTTCTAAAGAAAACATAGAATGAATGATTAAAACTGGTTTCCGATCAGTAAGTCACAAAATTGCATACCAGCCAAATATTATAATCAACGGCAGAAATCTTGAAATCTAGTCCTTGCTGAATGAACATTTAAGAATAAAGGGATATTAAAGAACATCGTAAAATGATAATTTGTTTATTTAAAAACTTTCTAGTTTCTGATGTCTACTATTTCCAGCATTACTGTTATTATCACAAAAATAAAGGTAATTTTTCTTCTTATTGTACACCTATCCATTTAATTTCCACTTTGTTAGTGAAATTTGTTATATAAGTTTCACTGTTTTTTTTTTGCTAGTATTTGTACAATTTTCAACACAGCAACTCCGGTTACTTATTGTGTTGTTTTTACCTACTTTTTTGAAAAAAAGTAAAATGTATACGTGTATTTGATATGCCAAAATTACAAAATATCCCCCTAAAATGCACGAATTATCCGCAGCTAGCGCTAGTATCGCTTTTGCTTCCCTTTCCATGACTTCGCACGGAGCGAATAGCCTAAAAACTACATCATGAAAAGCGACTGAGCTTATAATCATAGAGAAATTTGGATAATGGTCGACAATAGTGCTTTTCGTCGTCTGATTTACATATGGGTGAACCTATATATCATTGGATCTTTCCTTTCTAGTACACGCCATCTTAATTTTATACATTTTGGGGGACACTTTTTGAGATAAACAACCGTATGAGATAGTCCTCCTATCCTCAACACTTCATAATTATATAGATGAGTTCTTGTTTCTTCCTATTATGAATTCCAAACACGGTGCCACGGTTTGGTATATCTAAAGGGCTGTTACATACAATGTAGTCTATTTACAATACGTGAAATCATAATTAATGGATTAAATTTAAATATATTATGTCGAATACAATGAAAATATTATTTAAAAAAAAACCGCTTATACATTTTCTATAAATTGGCAGGCTTGGCGACTACTATTTCAAATAATAATAGCCTCCAAGATGGAAGGCTATGTCGCAGCCCCTTTAGATTTACGAGCCCTTCCCACTGGCAGCTATTATTTGACAGGTCATTGAAATGCCTAATTCATTGTTCTATGGTATCTTGCAAAATAATAATATCTTTGAAAACATCAATGTGTTTGGAATTATTATTTAAGAACCAGTAAATAAAAATGACCATCAACCTTACCTGTTTGTAATTGGTGTATTTCATCCAGGCTTCTGATGACACAAGCTCTGGCTTTTACTATTCCGGTGCAAACAGGTGATCCCTTACATATTCCGACTAAAGAAGTTATTGGGGTACTAGAATCTTCTTCAGGTTTAGGAATTCCTTCCATAATTTCTGGAAATTGCAATTTCTGCCACACTGGGTACAATCTCTGTCTTCTGATGGCCCTAAAATATTGTTACATTTCCATTAGATTGTGCAATTATTTTCTTAATTTCTTCCAAAAATGTAACTCTGTATATTGTTTTACAGCTAAAATGTGGTAGATGTGTACCAATGCTTATCTTTCTTAAATAGATTTTCTAACTTTATTGTTTTAACAACAGATTTTACCTAATATTTGATATTAAATAGGGGTTTCCTGCGTTCAATATTATTCTAACACGGACTTATGACCTAATTATATTATAATAAATAATGTGCAATAGAGAATTCTTTTAAACTTTGTAAACATTCTTTGCTTGTTTTTATATCGATTACACAAGTGTTTTTTTAGAAAATTATTAATGAATATTTAGTTTGTTAACGATTCGAGGAAACATAACCTCATTTAATGGAATTTTATTAATCACAGTAACGATTCAAAGTGTGATTGAAAAATCACGACATCATCCAACTCTACTCTTTCTTTGAATTAATGTTGATGTTTCTATTTTTAAGTATTTACACGGTAACTATTTAAAAGTGCTTTATGAATACGAGTGTAAAAATATTTTTTTTTAGATGATTTACTCACTTTGTTATTAAACCAGGATTTCTTTTTTCTAGCAAATAACCAATTTCCTTATGAGTAAGGTGGTAGATTAAATCTTTAGAAGGTAAATATCCATTTCGTACCATTTGTTTCCCTAAAAATCTGTAAGCCTGTCTCAGTTTATCAAAAGCTCTTATCATTTCTGACTTAGTAAGTTCTCTGGCACCAACTGCTGTTCCCATTTTTTTCACCATAAATTTTATAATAGTCCTGCAAAATTATTTGAAATGGCAATAGGCCGAAACTGAAAAAATATATTTCTAATGGTACAAACCTTGTCAAATTTTTTTTGGGCGATTTTAAATTTTTAATAATTTCATCCACACTTAATGTTTCTTTTTTCTTTCTTTCGCTCTTTAGGTTAGCCTGTATCATGGTTATTATTATAGATGGATTTTCCCTCCACGATTCTTCCATTACTTCCATCTATAAAAAAATAAAATACACAATATAGTAAAGTAAAAAAAAAATTGATGGAAAAGTTAAAATTGTCCCAGGAAGGATTCGAACCTTCCAAATTGGCATGCACGCTCTCTTACCAACTCGGCCATCAGGATATTAGATGTTCAGCGTAAAATTGAGTTAAAGACATATTAACAAAAGTTCATCTATGATAGACATTTTCATTTGTTGATAATCAATTAATTTTTTGATACATTTTTGAACTTGCAATTTTTTATATTTATACCGGCACACTTCATTACTAAATACCTCTCCTAAATTTCTGTGTCCATGTTTATTCAAGAATTCTATTAGCAACTCGTACGCCTTATGACAGTTGTTATTTAACCAGTTTGCTCCCTCACTTGGTTCAATTTGCGAAAAAATTTCCGTAAATTCAGCTTCTTTTATAATTTTTGCAATTCCTTCAAGGTATTTTGGTACTTCTGCGGAAATTACGTCATTACATGAAGAAAGAATTGATGCAATATCTGATATGTGTTCTGTTGTCAATTCTAAAACTATTTTGGTTTACTAATACATTACATATTTATTTTATCGTGTAAAGTCAGCAATACTTTTTTCTTACATACCTGTTTTTCCTTCTAGCATAATATTTATAGCTATAATTTGATAAAAGACGGAGATAGCAGTAGTTTTTGAATGAAAATGAGCTACTTCGGATATACCTTCAAAATTCCCTTCGATTTTATTATAATTGACTAAGACGGGATCATTTTCAGACAAATCAAAATTTAAGCTATCCACAATTTTTTTAGATTCTCCAGCAATATTTTTCCAAGCGTTTTTCATGACTCGTATTAGTTCTGTTCCATGAGCTAAAGATGGTGAAAGACCCATTCTGTTTTTTGTCATTTCATGAATACTTTCGTTTAGTACAGGGTGACCAAAAACAGCTAGATCCACAATTAAGGAAGTAATGTGAATTTTTGCATGAACAGTTTTATATAGAGACTAAAAACAAAAAAAATATATTTAATGTAACTAAAAGCTATTAATTATAATAAAAAACATGCCCTACATTTATAATGAAATCATCAGTCAATATTTTCATCACTAAACACTTACCATAATAACATCTAGCAAGATGTTATGTTGATGAGTAATCATTCCTTTGAGCGACAGAGGGTCAAAATTCTGTTGAACAAATTTCTGCAATGCCCAATCTAGGCATGTTAGCGTACTGGTTTGTGATAATACTGTAACTCCTTTTGGAATGACTTCCTTTACATTGGCAGTTGTATAAATACCATTTTTTGTCCTTAAAGGAGTATCCATTTCATGGCTTAACTCAAAATCAGTCCAAACGTTTAATGTGGTAATGGCACGAGATTGGAGCAAATATAATTTTTCCTGAAAAATAATAATTGTAACGTTTATCAAGAAAACATTCACAGTAATTCTATTAGATAGTAAATACTCTACCTTATAAAAAGCCCACTCAATATATCTGGGATTACCAAACGCTTCTTCTAAAAATAAACCTACTTTTCCAATTTGCACCGCCTGATTTTCGGAAATACTCCAGTTTTGGGCATTTTGCTCCTTAATTATTTGTTCTAAACCGCTAGAGGTCACTTTTAGTACTTTATTTTTTGATCCTAGGATTTTATCTATCAAACAAATTTTTCCGTCCCATGTCCTATTGAGAATGAAGGTGTCAGGATCACTATCGCCAGAGACTACGGTCTGCAATAGTTAAAAAATTATCTAGATTTAACATTTGACGAATTTTTAATCCCATAAAAAAATAATTTATTTATTAGTTTGTATAAAAAAAATCAAAGTTAGGGGTTATTTCTTGGAGATGATTTTACAGGTGCTTGATTTGAGCGTATAAAAATATATATATATTACCTCTCCTAAACCGAAATTTGAAGTAATGACCATTTGAGATGGATTTAAAGTAGAAGGATGATTCGTAAATAAGACTCCAGCCGAATCTGACTTAACCATTTTTTGCACTACCACTGCCATATCAGTAACCACGTGGAGCCCATGTTGCCTAAAAAACAAATTTAGAAAGACATTCTATGTTGGAAGCTTTGTTTATTTTTCATACCATCTATACTGCACACTTTGATAGGTATATAAAGACGCCCAACAAGCGCTGACAGCTTCCAAAATTTCGTTTTCTGTTTGACATCCTAAAAAAGTATCATTTTGACCAGCTGCTGATAACTCGTCAGAATCTTCACCAATTGCGGAGGATCTTACAGCCCATCCCAAAAATTCATCTCCTTCGGCATACTTTTTTAGCTGATTAATAATATTTTCTTGCACTTTCGAGTCAATTTGGACATTTTTAAAACTCATAGTAACTCTAGAAATAAACAAAATTATTAACATGTGTTTTTTTAAATAAGTTATTTAGTTTTATTACTCTTTACAAGACTCTTCTAAGTTGCCTTCTATTTTACCACAACATATATCATTTAATCTAGAAATGGAATTTCTCAAATTTCCATTGTTTGCTAGCTGGTGCCTATATGCTTGAACAGTGATTATGAATCCATCTGGTATGATAAACTAAAACATTAAATGCATAAGCCAGATATAAGCATAGATTACTTGCCTTCTATACTTACAGAATCAGAATTTAAAGATGATAGAAGTCCTAATGAATTCCCTTTTCCACCTGTAAGATCTAATATATGAGATTCTTCATCTTGTATATCTGTTACAAAGTTTAGTGGCAATTCTTTTACAACTTTTTCTTTTAATTTTTTTGTAGGAATATATATTTCTTTACCTACAAATAGAAATAAACAATTTGCAATCTTTTTTTTTATAAATTGCTGAAAATAAAACCTAAGTATAGGGTAATTTGTTAATGAGAAACTAAAATGGTTGAGTATT
Organism: Psylliodes chrysocephalus; assembly: GCA_927349885.1. Classification (NCBI taxonomy): domain Eukaryota; kingdom Metazoa; phylum Arthropoda; class Insecta; order Coleoptera; family Chrysomelidae; genus Psylliodes; species Psylliodes chrysocephalus. The sequence goes on along the minus strand of OV651813.1, from coordinate 82,865,280 downwards.
GGGGTGATAACGGAAAATCTGTTTGAGAGGAGCGTTGTATAGTCCAAAGAAATATAAATTTGATTGGTTATTGCAAGATAGTATTCTGTAATGTTTGTGAATCTGACTATATCACATACCTGTAAGCAGTGGCGGTTCTTGACCAAAATATTGGGGATTCACAATGACAGAATAAAGATCTCAGTACATATTTAGAAACAAAATTCAGTTTTATAATATACCTCTCCAATACAACTGAAAATTTATTAACTAAATCTATGCTGAGGTTTATGTCATTGTGAACCCCAATATTTTGTTAACAAGCCCCTACTGCCTGTAAGATAAAATCGAAGTATGTGGACTATATCTATAAATTTGGAAAGAAAATAAAGGGTGTTTTTATTATGTAATTAAATCATTCTAGCGTCTCCGTCATCGTCATAATATTAAAAGACCAAACCGTCTGTATTAAATTCAAATTAATTTACATTTTTAAACTCGCGGTTTAGGAGAAATTTTAGTTTCTTTTTCAAAACTATATAAGCGTTATACTACCGTCCTAAGCTCAATGTTTTCCATATTTTAGATTTTACTTGCTAAGACCTAGCTGCAGTGGCGTAGCGTATTTGCATGGAAGTAAAATAGAGTAGCCCAGCTAGCACATAACGTTGCCAAGCCTTTCGGCGATGTTGCATTAAGGGAACGTAATAACATTACTGTACAACGTAAATGCAACGTTCATGAGAAGTTGTTGAGGGGAATCAAAACCTCGCAAAACTTCTATTTGTTATTTACCTAGTTAACCTACCGTAAACATTACAAATCTGAATTCAGAACGTTTAGTTTTGTCAATTGTCACTTGTCAGTTTTTCTTGTCAATTGTCTTTTTTAATGGTTTATTTTTCGACATCCAGAATTTATTTTATAAATAATTATTATTTATACATTCGAATAGATTTGGTAAGGGTCCTCTATAAAATAGATAAATATTTTCTAAACCATTGTCTTTGTTTCAGATTACAATGCCTGATGTAAATTTATTATTTCATTCATTAAGTATCTTTAGCAGTCGATGCCGATGACACCAAATAAAAAAAAACTACAATAAATACAAAGAATTGCAGATTAATCGTTGTAAACCAGAAGATAAACATTTAACCGAATGTCCGGCAACATTTTACACCAAATACTTATAAAAGGTAATTATACTTTATCGAACTAAAAATACATTTTAAAAATATTATTTTTTAGGTTTCCTTCGACATTCTAGGAATTTTAGAAGCAAAAGTAAATACTACAGAAGTGTAAAGAAGAATATAACACCTGAAGTTTTATAAAAAGTGAATCTATAGGTACATGATATGTCAGGTATATCATTATTTTGTTTTTGACATACTCTTTATATTTTATTTAAAAGCTTCGATATTTTGCTGTTAAATAAAATGATTACGATTATAAAAGTGAGTTGTTGCATAGTTGTAAAAAATTTGGGCGTTTTTGAAGAAAATAACTCGAATTGAGGCAGTTTTAGACACAGTTTGTGGCTACATTTTAAATGATTTATCTTTAAGGATATTTTTGTTTGTGGTGGTATTTAAAGTAAAACCGTAATGATATTTTGCATCCATTGAACCAAAAATGTAATTGCTTTGTTTTTTGACTTGTGGCGTTTTTTGATTGAGCCATCGATATATCTACTTTGGAAATCAAGCATAAAATTTGTAAAATTCAAACAAATTTCAATACACTAACATTGGTTGTTTTATTTAAAACAACAAAGTAAGGCATATTTTTTAATTTCTATATAATTTCCTTTAATTAATAATAGGTAAACAAGTTATCAATTTCTTTTTTATTCAATGTATTGAGAAGTAAAATCTTTTTATATAAAAATATAATTTATTCTCTTCCAATAAATTGTCATATTTAGGTTACATTATAGCACTTTATAAATATCTATGCAAAAAAAGTTAAAAGGCTTGATTTAAAAAAGATATATCTCTGCGTCTTAGGTAAGAAATCAGCGAACTTAGCTATCCTCTAGTAATCTAATATAATAATATGTACCTAGTCATTGTTGTATTCGTTTATTATTTTTCACCAATCTAGCTTTATCATCGTTCACCATTTAAGGTTTTAGTGAACCTTTGCAATATTGGTACCTTATTATACTATTTAGCTAATTTTGTCCAATCGTTCAGTGCTTTCTAGGTAGCTTCTTCTATCCCACATGTGTACTTGTGTTTGTGATATAAGGTGTGTTCTTTTATTCAGTAATTGTTCTATCAGTGATTGATGTAATTTATCTATTCTGCAGTCGTTTTATATTTGAACTCTTATATTTTAGGTTAACTTAAATGATTGATTATCCTCACCATTCGTCTATCACATATCCATCGGCTTTTAAAGCCGATGGATGCCTTGGCTCATTGATGAACTCACCGCTGGAAAAAAGAATGATTGACACATACAATCGTCTTTCCATCACTTAATTTACGAACGGTTTGCTGCAAGCGCTGGATACAGCACTGAATAAAAGAACACGCCTACACCTACCTCTACTTTTGTGCTATTGGTACTTGATTTCAAGAACATTTTAATAATAAATTTATATAAATATTTTGTTTTATTTGAAATTTTCATGTCTCAATTGAGATTTTACTATATCCTCAATTTCAGCCTCTCTGTATTACATTACACAATGTGTGTCCATGGATGGACTTAATTATACTTGTAAAAATATTTATTTTAAATTAAAGAAAAAGTTATTTTTCATAATTTCTCAATGTGAATCGAATTTATTTAACAAGCAAGAAATTATGAAGAATTACTTTTTTAATTTAAAATAAATATTTTCACAAGTATAGTTAAGCCCATCCGTGGACACACTGTATAATGCTGTAGATCTAATTCACATTATAACATCAATAGAACGTTTCAGAGCAACTTTCGGGGTAAGTACCGTAAAAGTGCTAGTGTGATGTTTTCCGAACTTCACTTTATAACTTCTACGAGATGTGCTATAAAAGTCTTGCAGTTGCGGACATTCGGTAGTTGCAGGGATAATAGGGTTACATTTACAGTACATTGCATGCGAGCTTAAAGAGCCTAAAATTGCAGCTTATTAACGTAGATGGTATGTTTTTGTGCTAGCTGGGGAAGACGCAATCACGTGGTCAAAAGTGCCAGCCACCACGTCGGCCGTATTGATACTAGATGTAGGGTATATAGTATGTCGTTAGTTAGCATGTAAGATTAGATGTAATGAAGTTGATGACATTGAAGTTAATAAAATAAATATTTTGAGTTGTCAAACACTTAGTTGTATATAAAAGGCTCTTAAGTTTGCTATAATTGGTGACCCCGTAGAAAAACTATGGTTAAACTAATCAAGAGTCTGACTAAGGAAGAAATCGGCAAACTCTTACATCATTTTGATCTCAGTTGTACCGGCTCTGTGGCCGACATGGAGGTGATGCTTCAAGGAGAGATTCTAAGAAGGTATAAAAGCTTACCAAACGTTAACGATTTTGATTTTACTGGTGTTCTTTCTGAAATACTTGCAAAGGAAACTAATAATGAACATATCGTTGAATCGGAAACAGACTTACTAGCCAATTTAGAACTGAAAGTAAAAAATTTGGAATCTATATGCATGTTGCTAATAGAAAAAGTAGATGAAAATAATGAAAGGTTAGAAAAACTAAACTTATTGTTAAATGAGAAACCGAGTAGTTTAAACCCAGATCCACCTGCAGCTATTAACACACTAGACTATGAGAATAATTCTGAAGGTGAACAGCTCCAAGCAAAATCTTTCTCAATTCCTACATTCTGGAAAAACGAACCTGAGTTATGGTTTAGTGTCGTCGAGTCAATTTTTGAACTAAATGGAATAAAGTCCGATAAAATGATGTTCACTAAAGTATTATCGGTTTTAGACTGTGGCATCGCTAAGGAAAATTCCAACCTATTTCAGAATGAGAAGAACCTATCATATATGTCTTTAAAATCGCAGCCTATCAAAATGTATCAAGTGTCGGAAGAAGAAAAACTAAGAAAACTTTTTTTCAGAATGCGAATTAGGAGACAAGAAGCCTAGTCAGTTGTACCGAGAAATGACCAGTTTAGCCTCCGGCCAAATGTCAAAAAAATTTATTACACTTTCTTGGTTGAAGAAACTACCAACAACTATAGAACAACTAGTTAGAGCATTCCAAACAAAACTGTCAGAAGAAGATTTGGTCAATATGGCGGATGAGATGTTTAAAAGTAATGAAAATAATTCCCAAATTTAATCTGTTAAACATATAAGCCGGCATTCTTCAGTTGATGATAGGATGGATATGATATTGAAAAAACTAGAAGAAGTACTTGGTAAAGAAAAGCACCAGTCTAGATCACCTCGTAGATATCATTCAAAATCAAGAAATCATTGTTATTTTCATCGAAGATTTAAAGATAAAGCCTTCAAATGTATCAAGCCCTGTACATTTGACGAAAATACGTCGGAAAACTCAACCGCCAGTCGTTAGCGGCGGCTAACGACAAAGGCATATCAAGTAACTGCCGCCGTCTATTTATTTTTGACCCGACCACCAGACATACTTTTTTAATAGATACAGGAGCCGCTGTTTCAATAGTGCCAAAATTACAGGGCAATTGCAATGAATCAATAAAAACCTTATATGCAGCAAACGGGACCAAAATAAAAACCTACGGAGATGTAATTTTAAATATTTCTTTAGGTTTAAAACGAGAATTTAAATGGCAGTTTATCATTGCTCAATGTGAAAACCCAATCTTGGGAGCTGATTTTCTCCAAAATTTTGGTATTGTAGTTGATCTTAAAAATAAGAGAATCACTGATATGGTAACTAATTTAAGCAGTGCTGGCAATCTACGCCAAGTAATGAATCCAACTGTTAGAACTATTAATCAAAATAGTGAATACCACAACATCTTGGCCGAATTCCCGAACATAACCAGAACAAACTTAAATCAAAGCCTAGAGGTTCCTAAGGTGCACCACCAAATCATTACTAAATGCCAACCAGTTTATTGTAAAGTTCGTAGGTTAAACCCAGAAAAATATACAGCCGCAAAAAAAGAATTTGAATATCTGTTAGAACAAAAGATTATACAATCATCTAAAAGCCCGTGGGCCAGCCCACTACATATGGTTCGTAAGGCCAATGGCGACTGGCGGCCATGTGGGGATTACAGGTTGTTGAACGCGCATACTGTTCCAGATAGATATCCAATTCCAAATATAAAAGATTTTACATTTATTGTTGCCAATAAAAAAATATTTTCAAAGATTGATCTCGTTAAAGCATACCACCAAATTCCAGTTGCGCCTGAAGATATTCAAAAAACAGCCATTATCACTCCTTTTGGCCTATTTGAGTATCTTAAAATGCCGTTTGGACTAAGAAATGCCGCTCAAACCTGTCAAAGATTTATTCATCAGGTCACAAGAGATTTAAATTTCTGTTTTTCATACCTAGATGATTTCTTGGTAGCCTCAACAGATGACAACGAACACAGGGAACACTTGCGATTATTATTCAAACGGCTGCAAAATCATGGAATAGTTATTAACCCTAACAAATGTGAATTTGGAAAAACGTCTATAGAATTTCTTGGCTACCTAGTAACTAATGAAGGTATCAAGCCAACCCAGCAAAAAGTAGAAACTATTATGAGATATCCAAAACCGAAGGATATAACAGCACTTCGAAGATTTTTGGGAATGATAAATTATTATAGAACCTCCATTCCACAGATTGCCAAGCTACAAGCCCCACTGAACGAATTTCAAAAAGGAAACCCGAAAAGAAAACAACTTTTAGAATGGAATCCCGAACAAACAGAAGTGTTTCAAAAATTTAAAAAATCCATAGCCGACGCTGCCCTATTAGCACATCCGTTTGCAGACCTTCCCGTAACGTTAACAGTTGATGCATCGGATGACGCAATTGGTGCGGTAGTAAACCAACATGAAAACACTCAGTTTAGACCTTTAGGTTTTTTCTCAAAGAAGCTAACAAACGCTCAAAAAAATACAGCACATATGATAGGGAATTGCTCGCAATATATGAAGGTATCAAATACTTCCGGTATTTGTTAGAAGGTAGGGACTTCATAATTTTTACTGACCACAAGCCAATAACTTACGCGTGGAATAAAAATCCTGAAAAGTCTACACCCAGGCATAGCGTGTAGGGTATATAGTATGTCGTTAGTTAGCATGTAAGATTAGATGTAATGAAGTTGATGACATTGAAGTTATTAAAATAAATATTTTGAGTTGTCAAACATTTAGTTGTATATAAAAGGCTCTTAAGTTTGCTATACTAGACTTCCTTCACTTGTGACAGTTTGTATTTTAATGTATTGTTTAAGCTCATATAATTAATTATATATGTTTATATAAACTGTTCGTCTCAAAATCATTAAAAGAACAATCAAATGCTAAGCGCAATTGCACAAGTAGGAACTGTGTAGATAACAAGAAAATTTCAAAAATAACATTTCATAGGGAAGTATAAACACAGTGCAGGGTTGTATTAAAATAAAATGTTGATATAGTTTTCAAATTAAATGGTTTCTTATCACTTATTCTAATAAGTAAACAATAGGAACTGCATTCTAAATTAGCATACATAGATACTACAGAATTGTAGAGAAAATAGATCATGATACATGCCTAATAGATCATTATTATTTGTCTAATAATCTTAACATATCTGATTTTTCGAAATAGATAATCACTTACATTTGAAGATATGTTGTTTATATTTTACGGAAGTCTGTTTTTTGTGAACAGTGTGTAAATATGTTAATTAGTGTAAACACAAATTGAAATATTTTTTCATTCATCTCCAAGATATTTAAGAAAAATTTACAGTGCCCTTCCACTGATGTGATATATATTTACTTAATATCGGAAACAATTATAAAAACTATATATTTATAAATTCGTCTGATTTTTCTATTTATTGTATGCCTTGTGTTAAAAGAATTTATGTACACAAATAGATTAGATTTAATTAGGACTGTGAGCCATGTGGCATCCCCCACCTCGACTTTTTCAGATCTATTGTGGATATCCTTTAATCGTTGTTTAGTAGTTGCTGGGTGAGTTAAGGCGATAGTCATTTTAAATACTCTTTGGCCTGGCTCTGTGCTGGTTAATTTTTCCACTATTCCTGAGGTTTTTTAGACATCCACTGTTTTGTTCATGTTCTGATAGCTATCTTTGTAACACTACACAAGGGTTTTGGGCCAAAAAGAGCCTTTTTGAGACTGCTTCTTGCGCCCCAATAAATGAGCCATATTATTTAAGTATGAATATAAAGTAGCATTATATTCCAAGGTTTGAACGAACGTAGCATCTCCTTCAATATCCTACATCCATGCACATTTGGCGTCTCCCATAGAAGTTTGGGCGCCCCAAAGTCTTCACCCTCTCCGCCCTTTGGCCCACGCTACGCCACTGCCTAGCCGTTCACCTTAAGGTGATTACAGCACCTCTTATAATTTTCGGACAAGCATATCTCAAAAAGTAATTTTTTTAAAAATTAAAATTTTGGGAAATTAAATTAGGCAATAATATCTAAAATATACATATATTTTAAAGTTTTAATTCCTTCCAGCTTCCAAGAAAAAAAATAAAGGGCTTTAAATTTTAAAATATATTGAAAATAAATGCATTCCTCAACAGCACTATTCTTAATATAAACTTCAAATTTAAGCTCTTCGCCAAAATTAGTGGCTAAGACGCCTCGGCGAATTTTAAAAATCATTAACAAGAGATTAAGAGCTTAAATTTGGGGATTATATTAAGAATAGTGCTGTTGAGGAATGCTTTTATTTTCATTATATTTCAAAGCCCTTTGATTTTTTTTTCTTGGAAACTGAAAGGAATTAAAACATAAAATATATGCATATTCTAGATATTATTGCTTTATTTATTTTGCCAAAATTTTAAATTTTTAAAAAAATCACTTTTTGAAATATGCCTGTCCGAAAATTATAAGGGGTGCTGTAATCACCTTAACGACAAAGAACCCCGCACAAATCTTATGGAATTTGGCTCCCGGTCAAATTGGCTGAAATTTGGATATGTTGTTCGTTTCGGCATCCTGAGCAAAAGTCTCAATGGGCACAAAACTCAATTTGGCTTATTTTGGTTCCTACGGAGCTCCAAATCTCCACGGATTGACCATTATTTACTATTTAAACAGGCAATCTCCTCGAAAGTTTAGTATTTGCTGCGTAAAAAAAGAAGTACCTTCTTATGTTTTCGGGGTCGCTGCGTTTAGATCCATTGCCAATACAATAATATTGACAGTTGACAGCTGTCAACTAGCAGTCAAACAACACTCAATAATCAAAATTAAAAAATTCACATGTAAATATCTGTTTTTGAGGTAGCCGAGTTCAAAATTGATGTTAGCAACTCGATATTGTCAGTTGACAGCTGTCAACTAACTGTCAAACAGTATGTGACAATCAAAATTGACAAAATTCAGGAGTAAATAGATGTCCTCGAGGTTGCAGAGTTTAAAATTGATGACAAAAAGACGATATTGACAGTGATCAGCTGTCAACTAACTGTCAAACAGCATGTGACAATCAAAATTAATAAAATTCACATGTAAATGTATGTTTTTGAGATCGTTAAATTCAAAACTGATGGTGAGAAAAACCATATTTTAAAAACAAGTGAAGCTTGCTTGCTGCCACCTCATTGTTCCTCTAACGTGACACATTATCATGCAGAGTCAAATATTTAATTAACGATAGTACTTAACTGTCAATATCGTCTTTTTGGCATCAGATTACAATTAGGCAACCTTAAAGACATATGCTTACATCTCAATTTTATCAATTTCAATTGTTACATACTGTTTGACAGTTAGTTAACAGCTGTAAACTGTCAATATCCAGTTGTTAACATCAGTTTTGAACTTACCAACCTAAAAAACAGATATTTACATGTGGATTTTATCAATTTTGTTTAATGCTTGTGGCTTGACAGTTATTTGACAGCTGTAAAATGTGAATATCGCTTTTTTACCATCAGTTCTGAACTCAGCAACCTCGAAGACATCTATTTACTACTGAATGTTGTTAATTTTGATTGTCACATACTGTTTGACAGTTAGTTGACAGCTGTCAACTGTCAATATCGAGTTGTTAACATCAGTTTTGAACGTACCAACCTCAAAAAAATATTTACATGTGGATTTTATCTATTTTGATTATTGCTTGTTATTTGACAGCTGTCAACCGTCAATATTATATTGGCATTGGATTTGAATGCGGCGACCCCGAAAACATAAGAAGGCAGAAAATACTAAACTTTCGAGGAGATTACCTTTTTAAGTAGTAAATAATGGTCAATCTGTGGAGATTTGGAGCTCCGTAGAAGCCAAAATAAGCAAAATTGAGCTTTATGCCCATTGAGATTTTTGCTCAGGATGCCGAAATGAACAAGATATCCAAATTTCAGCCAATTTCCATAACATTTGTGCGGGGTTCTTTGGCCGGATCTCATTGTTCTTTAGAAGGCATAGGTAAACAATGGAAAGAGGTAGAGGTACATGCGCATAGTACATTTTACTCGCATTCAAGCTGAATAATGGCCTCGCGCTCATACAGCGAAACTTTTTTCGTGTCAGGTGGATGTTTGGCTCTTCCGGTTGGTCTGACTGCTTACAAAAGGTCTTAAGGTAGTGTATGAAGTAACATATATAAAATTTAGGCTTGTCACTATGACGCAGATTACCTCATTTTATTTACGAGGCTTAAAGCGTCTAGCAGAAATTAGGATCCACGAAAAATATCTGCTATAATGGATGTTGGTTTTTTACCAATAATCTGTAACATAAATAAAAACAGGCTATTTTATACTTTAACGTAGACGAGTAAGGTTTCTTTGTACCTGTTACTAGTAAAAAGGCACCGTTTTCAAGTTAGCAAGTACGCATACGTTCTTAAGTACATATTCTATATACTCTCCAAATTTTAGCTATTCTAAAATTACGTAGGTCTGGAGGAAAAAGGGCATCTTACTCTACTACTTGGATGACATACATTTAGTTTTTCATAGGAAAAATTAATTCTTACCTTGTTTTTCATAATAGAACTCAATAGCAGCTGCACCTTTAAATGTATTAACTAGACATTCAGCTGGTATTGAATAATATTCGTATCCATATTTGTTGTCGTTTACAGATTTTATAATTTTATTTTTGTGTAAATAAATAATTAAAACATAAGTTTTGTCATTCACAATTATGTTAGTTTTGATACAATCTGGAAATAATTTATTTTCGGCAATATGGTGTAATTTCAAATCTATATCGGTGATGGGATATCTCTTTTCATTACTAAGATATGCGAAGCCATAGTTAAATCTAAAATATAATAATTGCTATTTATGAAACCAGTTACATAAAACGGCATTTCGTAACGTGTTACATACAGTATTTTTTCTAATTTTGACTAGATAATTTAAAAAATTTAGTTTTTTGTAAAAAATTACTGACATCATGGCAACCAATATTACTGCTTTCTTGTATTGTTAGTTGCATATAATATATTTTATTGATAAATAGAAAATTATATTCATTTATTCTCGACTTACTGTAGTGTGTTTATATTGCTTGTTGAAGTTATTTAGATTTTAAGAAAGTGGGTTATTATTTTGTCGTGTATTGTGTTTTAATTATTTTGTGCTGATTTAGAATAGAACATGAGGACCAAAACAACATTATTACTAGGTCCTGTCATTCTTTGATATAAACTTTCAATAATAATGTATATTATTGATTTTAAAACCAGAAAAGATTTATTTTTATTTGTTTTCTTTTCACAACTGGTGACATAATGAATTTTTCGAAACTAGTTGCGTAAAGTAGATCATTTTGACACTTGCGATTACAAAAAATGTCACTTTATATTATGTCAAAATTAGAAAAACTCATGTATAAATCTTATAACAAAATAGAATATAGATAGGCAAATATGATTTTCTAGCTACATTTGCCACTTTTTACATTCCTGGATGTAAATATTGATTAATTGAAAATATTAAAGAAATAAACTTACTCAGAGCATCCATTCTTAAAAGACTTCGTTGTAATATTAAACATATTTCCATATTCATCACAGATTAATATTCTAATCATTCTTCTCACTAAAAATCTATCAGCAATACCTTTGTACCTTGATCTGCTAGTTGGCAGATTTAAAATTAATTCTTCTGTATAAGAATCCCCTTTGACAAATCCTTTCATTGCACCAAAATACTCAAAACCCATTTGTTCGATCCTATTTAAGTTCAAACGAGAATTTACAATATTAAAAAAAAAACATATTACTGATTTTGATCAATCTTTTCATATAAGAAATTGTGACGTATTTTAGAGTGTACCATTAAAACTAAATGATATTGGTAGAAAAAGAAAAATCATACCTTTACTTACATATCATCTTTCCACGAGCTGTCTCTCCAATATTCTTTAGCTAAGGCTGCTGCATACAAAGAACTATCTATGTCTTGTGGAATGTAAAAAGGTGTCCCAAAAGATGTAAATCTATCAAATAAAAATTGTTTTGAATATTGTAACAAGTAACTTTGTTGAAAGAACAAATGACTTTGTTAGTACTTTTATTTCTTCCTCTTAATCATAAATGAGATATACAAAAATTAAACATACATGAAATTAAATTGGACATGTTCTATTTTGTCATAGTCTACGCAAGATATATTTTTAAGAAGTCCGTTGAAAGTTATTCTAATTTTTCTGTAAGGTTCCAAGGTTTCCAAATTGAATCCAGCAATTTTCCATGAATTTTTTGGTAAATTTGTTTGGTTAATACCTTTGGCTCCTAAAAAAAGGGAAATTCTATTTTATCTTTGTTTTTGATGGTTTTAAATATTTACCTGGAAATACATACGTATTGCCATCATTTAATCTGAGATGTATGCTAGCTTCAGCTATATGATCTACACCAATTTCTAATTTAAAATTTAACGAATTTCCCAATTCGTCAATTCCATAAAAGTGTTGGGAGTCTGTACACTGAAAAGGACAAAATAAGTGTATAAAACTAGAAATAATATTATGAACGATTTAATAATTATTATTTATATCAATGTGTTACTATTTAAAATTAAAAATTAATCAATATATTTTACAAACCTCTGTTGACGATACATTTATTTCCGTCTCTAGTTTGCCACCTAATTTTTTAATTTTATTTTTGTACACTTCCTGGTATGTTTTAACTTCCCTTTTCGCAAAATAAAACTTTGGAATGTAGAGCCAATCTATAAAAGAATAAAATACAAGGGTCATAATGAGAGAGCAGATGTCAGGTTTTTCAATTTGGTTTAAAAATAATTCTTGTTTCTATTAAAACGTCAATGTTACATCCAATAACATTTTAAAATTTATTATATTCAAGACCAAAACGTAAAAAAAAGATCGTTTGGTCATCTGTGCTTATTTATTTTCATAATTTTTAGCTTTACAGCTTTAAATATCAGTGTTTTTAAAATGTAATTCATATGGATCATATTTTACCCAAAAACATTTTGTGAAGGGGAGTAAATGGCCCAATAATTGTTACCCTCCAATTGTAATGATGGCGATTTAACTTTTATAATTAAAAGGCCGGCATATAAAGGTCACCACGGCCGACAAATGGGTCGAAGTCACTTAGCCATCAAATTCAGTTAATAGGCCTCCATTTTCCCTTTAATGTCTAGAAATAAATATGAATTTTCCCTTCAACTACAGCAAAAGGCCGGAAATATCCCGGCAATTGTTTGTTGGGTATGCACTGCGTTGCGTCATGGATACTGATTTCACTAGATAGCCACGCTTCAGTGGTTATTTATTGTAACCCAAGTGAAAATAATTGTTTTAAGTTAAAATAAATGTGGACAAACGCGAATAACATGAAGGACAGCGAAGTAACGATGAATTATATGAGTTTTAATGAACTCGAGAATGGAACTCTTATCTGAATTTGATATTTGGAATAAAAAGGTAAAGGGCCCAAATATTATTCATGGGCAGAGGCTTCAGGGGTAAACGACCATGGACAATCGTAAGTGGGTAGGGTCCGATTACAATAAGATGAACACAGCTACATCGTCAAAAGGCGGAGTAATTCGTTGGTTATCGCCGACTACTGGGGGTTTAATGGCGTGTGTTAATATAAAAATGTAGGAATAATATTTTTATTCTTTATTTATTGATAATTATAGGTGACATATATTGGAAATTCGAAATCATCGTTATGGCGTAGCTGTGTTCTTATTCTAATCGGACTTTACAGGGACCAACTATTTTGATACGGTCATGCTTAAGAGAGTAAATAAGAAATAAATGGGCTAAATATTATTACATGGTCAGGCGTGAGGGGTAAAAGGACCAAATATTTTTACATGGGCCGCCTATAAAGTAGTAAAGGTCCCAAATTTTTGACATGCACAGGTTTGAGGGATAGAAGACCCACATTTTAATAAGTGCATGCGTAAGAGGGATAGGGGCCAAATATTTTTACATGGACAAGCTGAAGGGGTAAAGAGATCAACTATTTTTAAATATGCGAAGTGAAAGGGTAAAGAGACCAAATATTTTTACATAAATTGTTTGACATATCTGAAATATCAACGTCTTTGGTCAAAATTAAATCGTTTCTTTTATGCTACGACTTTGAATGTGGGGCTTAAGTTCAGATAAGGCGGGAACCACAAATTTAGCGTCCCTCGAATTTATATTACCTTTCTTGAAATGGTTAAACATTATGTGGGAGGTCGATTTCCTTGTATTTTTTAGAAAAAATACAGTAGTACAAATTTAATTTTAATGTTTGAATAGTTATATTATGGCTGTGTGAGCAGGCATTTTATTATGGCAGAATGAATTGTGCTTTTATTCTTCTCACACACTCTATAACAACGCACATTAGCCAGACGGCGTACCTCGATCGTATCGAAACTATAGTCCGTTGCAAGATAATCTAGAAAGCGCAATGATCTGGCAACCTTTTGAATCGTTCGCCAACATGCTGATCAGAGCCGGCTTAGGTTGAGTGTTATTTGTTCAAATGTTAAAGATAATTTTTAAAATTTGATTTTTACAAAGATCCTTTTGCGGTCTAAAATGCATTGAAAGAAATATAACATTCATTTCAAAAATACTTTATTTACAATGTGTACATAGGATTTTTAATAACATTTAAAATACATAAAAAATATAACAGCTGAGAACTTGTATTAAAATAAAAAAAAATAACAGAGGTTTTATTTCCAAATAAAACATGTTCAACTAAAAAATATATTCAAAATTGAAACTGACTAAAATTATTAAGTATTAATTCAAAAAGAATATGTTTCACTATTTTGTGGAAATGTAGGTAAATAAATTTAAAAACGTTAATATTTCTAAATCACTTTCACAGTCACTAATTTCATGTTCTGAAATAATATCAGTATATCATCCAGTTCACTTCTGACGATTTATCATCATTATTTTAAAATATCTTAGTACTCCATTGGTCAACTGTCAGAAGTCAAGTAGGAAGACATTAATTTTTTTATGGAATAACACGGAGATAAATTTTATTTACACTCTAACACAATATATATCTCAGCAGAACAATTTCCGTCCTGAAAGGGTGAACATACATTTTCAAAGTTTAATCATTTTCTCAGTTACATTAAGTAAATTTTCAAAATAATATTTTTGCACATTGCAGGAGAGTCTAAATATTAATCTCGTTTAATATGTAATATGTATTTCAATAATATCCGGTGTGTTTTATATTTCTCTTTAAAGAAGGTAAATAGATTACATATTTTATTTCTAAATTTACATTAGTCTGATGATACTAAAAAATGATGTATACATAAAGGGAGTTTCAGAATTTTGTATCAGAGCTTTAATACTCGATAGAACTTTTAAAATTAATACAAAAGTTTACTGCCGTTTTCTACTTACTTGACTTTTTATTGTTCAATGTATACCTACTAATATTTCATCGAATTTATTAAAATTTTTTGAATATTATCATCTGCCAAACAATTTATTGTTTCTATTAATTAACAGATCACCCGTTTTAAGAATGTACAGTAATAATTTAATTTCATTGTAATTAATCGGAGACCTTTTTAAAAAATACATATCATTTTAATCCTTAAATATTACAAGCCACTACAGCAAAACGATGTTCGTAATGGAATGTTTAAATTAAATGCAAAATTTAGAAAATCTTTTATCTATAAAAATAATTATAAATATTTCCGGAATGTATAATCACTTGCTCGAGGATGAATTTATTTGTGTGATTATATTATCACCGTAATTTGTTTATGTATGTATTTTAATGGGCTCGCTCTGGGGCGTAATTAGCATGGGTACACATTAAGTGTATAAGATTATATCCATTCTTACACAGGAAAAACAAATGGGTTTAGTTTTACAATTTGATTGGTACTTGAATAATAAAAGATTACAAGTACCTATCATCTTGGAAATCTCGAGGTAAGTTGACTAATTTCGACTAACCTACAGGATGATATTTTTCTGACTTTTCATCCGATATTAATGCTAATTTATTTAATTAAGTGTATCTATATATGTTTTAATCTACATTATTTATCGATGAAGAATCTCATCAATTTAAAGGTTTTTCTTTAATTGAACTATTCCAGTAATAATTATTTTTTACAAATTAATAGTCAAAAGTAAATCACTTTCTTATAAAAATATTGTTTTCCAAATAACAAAAAAAAAAGACACTGATATTACTAGGGTTAATTAAGAAAATAAAGTGGACGGGATAACAACTGTTAAAATACCCAATTTTTTTGTTATTAGCAATTAAATGCTTGGATGAATTAAAAAATTCTGATTCTCAATTTCAGATATTTAATCAAAAACAAACGTACCATTGAAGTAGCATTCAAAAATAAAAATTTTACAAGATGTTTTATTAATCTTTGTATTTTTACTTTCCTATCTGTATACAGATATAAGGAAAGTATAGGAATCATGATTTTTTTCGACCTCGGGTTTTCGACGGATTTTTACGTTTTGAGGTCCCCTGAATCCGTTTTGACTATTTTCGCGATGATGTCTGTGTGTCGCATAACTCATGAACCGATTCACAGAAAAACACCAAATTTTAAACTTAAGCTCTATTCCATCGTCCAATGAACTGATTAGTTTTTGGGCAGAGTCGGAACATCTGGGGGGGTACTTTATGGGGGGTAATTTTTATATTTTATGGAATATATCTGTTATTTACGTTTGGAGAAGAAAATTCTTCAAATAAAAGTTACTTCTAATATTATCTATAATTTTCCTAAAATGGTCCGTATTCGAGAAATTTGACAAAATGAAAAAAAAAATTTTTTTTATAAAAATTGTTCAAATAAAAGTTGTTTGTAATATAATTCTCTATAATTTTTATTATATACATAATTTCTCTAAAATGGACCGTATTCGAGATATTTGAGAAAATGTGTAAATTTCGAATTTTGAAGAAAACTCAAAAACGGATAAAGAAAAAACATTACATTTTAAATTTAAGTTTTATTTCGGCCTGACGTGAAATGATTAGATTTTTTACAGTCGGAACATCTGGGGGGGTAATTTATGGGAGGCCGTTTTTATATTTTATGGATTATGTCTGTTATTTATGTTTGGAGAAGAAAATTGTTCAAATAACAGTTATCTATAATTTTTGTTTTATGTCAAAATTTCCTGAAATGGTCCGTATTCGAGAAATTTTACAAAATGTGCAAAATTCTGATTTTTATGAAAATTGTTGAACTAAAAGTTGTTTGCGATATCGATCCCTATAATTTTTGTTTATATATGATTTTTCTAAAATGGACCGTAATTGAAAAATTGGAGGAAGAGTGCTAAATTTAAATTTTTCAGTATTTTCGTTTTCAATGAATATCTATAGAAAAATGTTTCGAGGTAGATGTATGTGGAAAATGTATATATTTAGTTTATCCTCTAAATATTTATAGAGGTGCTGCAATAGGTTGTACAAAATAACCGGAAAGAGCCTATAATAGATAGGAAAGTCATGTGTTGAACACATCAGATTTTTTTTAATTTTGTGATGAAGAGCGGTATTAAAAAAACATAATTTATTTACTTATACGATAGCACGCCGTATGACAGCGACGATGACGTCGAGTATGATGACGATATGGAAGGAGATAGTTTAATTAGTATATAAGTATTCGATTTTGAAGATATATACAGGGTGTTCCATCTCAGACGAGCCACCCCGTATATTTCTTATCCCATAGTAATTGGAAAAATTTCCCGAAACACGTCGGATGATTTTCTTTGGGGAACATCTTTTGACGTATATTTGAGGCTTAAACGAGCAACCCCCTATAAGGGGGTGCTTCAACCCCTCAAAATTGAATAGGGAAGAGGGGTTCATTTGTAAGGTCTTGGAAGCCTCTTTACAATGGTGTATGAAAAAAACCACATTCTAAAAAAAAATTGTTTTATCATGCTTACAATCAAAAAAATCAAAATTAAATCAAATTGTCCTCCATTGACTTCCATAAAATAACACAATCTTGACTGAAAACCGTCTCTAACATGGTCCAGCATAATTGGAGTTATTTGACGACACTCATTTACAATTCGTTGGTGTAGTTCGTCCAAATTTTCAGGCTGAGTCACAAAAATCTTGGACTTAAGATGTCCCCACAAGAATAAGTCCAGCGGGTTCAGGTCAGGAGAGCGAGGAGGCCACTCCATAGAACCTCTTCTTCCAATCCAACGACCAGTGTATTGTAAATTGAGGTATTGGCGAATTGGTGCGGCGTAGTTGGAAATGCAATTGTTGTTCAATTAGTAGAGGATCATTTTCTAATTTTTCTGTTATTAACAGATCAATCGCATTTTCCAGCATTTCAAGATAAATTTCGCCATTTAAATTACTAGGAATAAACAGAGGTTCAATTAGGTGGTCTCCCAAAATTCCTACCCAAACGTTTAGCTTTTCCGGATATTGAGTGTGAGCTTCTCGAAATTCTACAGTTATGCCGGTTAACCTCTCCATTAAGTGAAAAAGTACATTCGTCAGAAAAGCAAACGTATAAGAAAATTGGGTTATTGTTGATACGCTCGGCCATAATTTCGCAAAACTCTTGCCTTCGATCCAAATCATCATCATTTAATTCATGAATTAATTTAATTTTGTACGGATGGAACTTGTATTTATGTAAAATTCTGAAAACGTTATATTGGCCAATACCGGAAACTGCAGAAAGTTGTCGGACAGATTGCGTGTTTGGCATAAGTTGGACATGGCCCAATACCGCCACAGCTGCTCCTTCATCATTCACAATTCAAATGGGTGCCCATTTTTTATCCATTACTGAACCCGTCCCAACAAATTTTGAAATCCATTCCATTACGTACTTACCTATGGCGAACGCTACGTTCAGGATGGTTTCGGTTAAATATCCTTGCAGCCGCTCGGGCACCATTTTGATTTTGGTAATACAGGCTAACCAGCTCATCACGTTCTTGCAATGTGTACACCATAATTTATTTTTATAATTGTAAGCAAATCAGCAAAGTAGTAACTCAACAGCTTGATTTTTAATACATGAAATGATTGAAGAAACACGATAAGAACAAAAACTGAAGGCAAGATAAAAAAAGTTTTGATTTTTTTTTATTAATTAGTTCGAGAGAATTTATTATTGTATGGAAGTCAATGGAGGACAATTTGAACATTTGATTTAAAAACGCAGTTTTGATTTTTTTGATTGTAAGCATGATAAAATAATTTTTTTTAAGAATGTGATTTTTTTCGTACACCGTTGTAAAGAGGCTTTCAAGACCTTTCAAATGAAGTATTACTCAACCCCTCTTCCATATTCAATTTTGAGGGGTTGAAGCGCCCCCTCATAGGGGGTTGCTCGTTTAAGCCTCAAATATACGTCAAAAGATGTCCATCAAAGAAAATCATGCGACGTGTTTCGGGAAATTTTTCCAATTACTATGGGATAAGAAACACCCTGGAACACCCTGTATTGTGTTAGTGTAAATAAAAATTATCTCCGTTTAATTCCATAAAAAAATTAATGTCTTCCTAATTGACTTCTGACAAATGAACAATGGAGTACTTAGTACTAAGATATTTTAAAATAATGTTGATAAATCGTCAGAAGTGAACTGGATGGAATAAACTATAAAATACGAGATATAATGATGGATTGAGTATAGCATCGTCACTCTCACTATCACTAATATCTTAAGTTATTCTTCCACCTAGCCTTCTGACGATTTGCAAGTATTTTTATTTTGAATTACAGAATAAGAATTCTAATTGTCAGAAGTGTACCTAGTGACATCATTGTTGCTAAATTTTTCGCAACATGAGCGCCTTCTGACGACTTTTTCTCTTCCACCTAGACTTCTGACAATTGTATCCCTACTTTCTTATACTATCTCCGATAATACGGCAAATTTTTTACCTTATCACTTATTTTGCGAAAAAAATTGCATGTTTAACCCCCTATACCCTTACTTTATACTTCTAGGGTGAATTCTGACTGCCCGCCTCTCGCTATGTTGGTAACAATCGAAACTGTAAATAACAAAATTTTGACTTTACCGAGTCTCTGTGTCGCCAGCTCTCCGTCTAATAATGTTACAAGCACAAAATATTTTTCCCCGGGTTGTTTTTTTTAAGGAGTTTTTCCTGGATTCATATTATGGGAATAATTATTATAATTACTCACCAG
The DNA here is from genome assembly GCA_927349885.1 of Psylliodes chrysocephalus. Classification (NCBI taxonomy): domain Eukaryota; kingdom Metazoa; phylum Arthropoda; class Insecta; order Coleoptera; family Chrysomelidae; genus Psylliodes; species Psylliodes chrysocephalus. The sequence goes on along the minus strand of OV651813.1, from coordinate 82,845,473 downwards.
AATAAACGTTTAGAACTATTTTCTTGGCATCACTAGAAAGGTTACAACGCTTCCTGTTTTCCTGTTTGTCCAAATTTATTTCGGAAGAATACTGTTGAACATTAACTACCTCACTCATTTTCACTACTTATTTTAACTATATAGTACCGAAACCTCGACCAAATCGCACAAATTTTAAAGCTAAACTAAAGTGATTAGGTAAATTCCATACCAATACTACCCAGGGCCCGATGCTCCCGTGTTCAGTTTTCGTCTGCCATGCGCATGGCGTCACTCATAGCCTGACTCTCATTAGGGAGAGGGGAGTGCTTATTTTCTCTGTAACGCATTTATTATAACAGCTACAACAAAATATTTAATACAAAAGAGGTTTATTAAGATTCGGATCAGAAAAATATTAAAAGTTTAGTAGTATTTTGACGTCCAGTGGACGTCCATCTTAGGTCATTATTTATTAAGCCTACCAGATAATACCCATCTATATATACTTCTTTTTTTAATATAACTATCTATTAAAAAGTTTTCAAGTGGTTCCTTGGTCGAGCTCGTCTAGCGATTGAAAGCGTAAAACGATAATGGATGTGTCGTGAGTTCGATTCCTGCTCAGGTCAAGCGATTTTTATAAAAAAAAAAAAAAAAAAATGGTGTATAGCGTTTTGCGAAAATAATAAATATTATTAATAATATAAAATAGTGTGTGGTGAGTTGCGGTTCTGTAAAAAAAAAGTAAGGATGTGGTCTCAATGGAAATATAATCCTGGACGTTTTTTGAATGTCCAGTATTCGACGTCCAAATATATTCCAGAATTGGACGTCCTCTGAATGCGGTCAAAAGTGTGCCATTTGTATACTTCACTGGACGTCCATTGGATGTCGGAAGTCCAGAAAAAACTAATTTTTGGACGTCTAGACATCCAAAATTGTATATCGAATGGACGTCCAATGGACATATTTGTATTGTCTGGGTGATATCAGGTCAGGTATTTAATACATAAACCTTAAATGACATCTGGCTTAACTTGGCGAGAAAACACTTGTTTCTACAGAAATGAGTAATAAACTTTACAGTCCTTTTAATATACTATAAATCCAGAAATTTTAAAAATATGTAAGTACTTTTTAAACCTAAAAGCTTTGAAAATATAAGCACATTGCAAATATTTAGTTAAATCTCTCAAACTTAATGTCTTTTTAATTTTTACCTAATTTTTTTTGGCGTCCCTAATTTTATTTACCTTATTTTTACTTTTTGAAAAGGTAATTTAATTTAAATATGGGGCTTTTATTACATTTTTAACAATAAATAAACCAAATATTGAACAAATTTTATAGATAAATTATAAAATAATAACGTCTTTTACTTTTATAACAAATAATTAATTATTACATAATGAATTATATTTTGGTGCCGAAATTTCACCATTGCTATTAACCCTAACTACTTCAATGTAATTAAATCACATTGCAACATTTGCGCATAGACTATAACAATAATTTCAGATAATTTGCCAAACTATTTCGCTCAGTGTAGAAAATAAGCATGTTTTCTCAGCGTGCTAAGTAGTTGTGTATTAATCAAAGTCATGCTGTGAAAAAGGTACATCCGATATCAAAGGCACCGACACCTACTGTCGCTTCTCCTTGATCAGTATTCTCGGATATATGCCTGTATATCTGTATGGTAACACATGTGGTTCTAAAACTTCGTCTAGTTACCCACGTGCTTACGAATTACCACCAGTTCAGTGCGCCCAATCAAGGTTACCCCACGATGAACCTTCCTCCAAATGGAACTCTGTTCCACAGTGCAATCTAACTCTTAAAGATGGTAGGGACTTTTGATAGCTTTTTTAAATGAAATTTATTTTGGTATTGGTTGGGTATGTATATTCAAGTTCCTGTTGTAGCAGTCCTGGATTGTCAAAAGCCGTATTAAATGATCTTCTATCTCGGAAGGTCCCTTGGTTCGATAATGAAGCAGGCCTTCTAACACCTACCATACATTTGATATTGTGTACAGGCTTTATTTATGAAAGCACAACTGACATTTTAGATTCGGAATACTGTCACTGTTAGTGGACGAACTCTTGAATTAGAGAATATATCGTATAGTTTATCAAGTACATTAGAATCAAAACATTTTATCAAACAATTGTTTCGGTCCTCTATCTAATAAAGTTAGTTAAATGGCGAATTATGGTTTGGAATTTAACTTTGTATCAAATTACATTATCTTCCAACACTTAATTATTAATCTTTAAAATTTATCTATTGAGAAAATCAAAAGCCAATAACTTGAAATATAATAAAATATCCAAAAATTTGAAATAAAGGTTTATAAGAATTATAAATAAAATTTGAATAACTTATTTTTTGAGATAAAAGCAAGTTACCCAGATAAGAATATCATAAAAAGAATAAATCTTGTCACAGATCATTAACTATTCGTCATGTGCAGACATAAGTAAATAAATAAATTTATTAAATTAAATTGAACTAAACAAAAACAGATTTGGTATTTATTAACTTTATTTAACAGATGTTTTAATTACCAGATGATGTTTGCACAAGATAAAGCCGTAAAAAGTGAATTTTATATCAAAATTAGTCAGTATGAGGACCTTTACCTTTATTTTCATTGATATTCTATTTTGAGATTTATAACCTTCATTCATTAAAAAAGAAAGCCGATTTTTTACAATTCTTTACTCATAGTTTAAATTTAAAAGAATGAATTCGATATTTAAGCTATAAGCCTATTATAAATTATAATTATTGTACCTTTAGAAATATATAATATGCACTTACCTCGGCCACTATATAAACTAACTCGATTTTTTCTAAAGACCAGTATGTACGTCACAAACGGGATAAAAAGAAGGCTAACATAATAGCCTGTGTAGTAAAAAACGTCCATTTCTTAAATTTGCTTATTTACTTACATACATGCTTACATACAACCAGTTCATGATGTGGAAGCAATTTAACTACAATAAATAAATAAATAATTGCTATCTTTAATTCGCCTTATTATCTAATCAAGTAATATAATAAATGCTCTCAAAATAAAAATATAATTATATACTATCGGAAAGATTCATTTGAAACAAAATAATCAGGAAATCAAACAAAGTGCAGGTTTAAGAAGGTCAACAATTAAGTTAGTTAAAAATTTAAATATAGAATAAAATAAACTCTCAATTATTATTAGCAAAATATTGCTATATCTACTAAAAACCAAAAAAAGACATAAAAAAAAACACAAGGTATGCACGAGTTTTGTTTTTAGTTTACATATGGTACAGCAAAATATATCACAAAATTGAGATATCTTGTTAGCATTACTACACATAAAATTAATTGGAGATTTTTGCATTAAATTTGTTTGAGCTCTTTTACATCGAAATGGTATATTATGCCTAGAAGTCAATCTAGGAATTTGAAAATCAATCTTATATAACAATTCAGAGCTATCAACTTTATTATTTAAGAGTTCATGTAAGTATAAAACAGAACCCTGCATCCTACGTTTTTCTAACGAAACAAAATCAAAATTATTTAGTAGAGTATCTCAGTCAATTTGAGGAACCTCTTTTGAACCTTCTCAATCAATATATACTGAAAATATATGGGACTCCAAATTAAAGATCCGTATTCTAATTTAGATCTAACCAAGCTAAAGTAGAGAGATGTTAAAGTCGAAATATATCTAAAGTTTCTACAGTTTCTCCTAATGAATCCATATGCACAGTAAGCTGATTTAACTATTTGGTTAATATGATTATTAAACGTTAATTGGCTATCAAAAATAATTCCAAAATCCTTGATATTTTCAGTACGTTCCAGTGTTACATTGTTAATCGAATATATAGGTAATGTATAGTATTGGATTTGCGTGAAAATGTTATTAATATTCAAATATAATCTATTTGAGGCTCCAATTTTCTAAATAAATCAGCTGATTCTGTAATACCACACAATCATATAAAGTAGAAATAAAAGCGTATAATTTGAAGTCATCAGCGAATATTAATTGGTTAGTATTAATTTCATCACACAGGTCATTAATAAATAATAGAAAAAACAAGGGACCCAAATTAGATCCCTAGCTGCTATATAGATACTTGAGCAGAATCAGTTTAAGTTAACAAATTGCTTTCTTTGGTATAGATAAGATCTAAATAATGAAAGGTACATATCTTTGAAGCCTAAGCATTGTAGCTTTTAAGGAAATATTACATGACTGATTTTGTCGAAAGCCTTGGAGAAATCAGTATACACCGCATCAACCTGACCTCTTCTATCTAATGATTCACATAAGTATTGACTAAATGTCGCTAAGTTGCTTATTGTGGATCTCGAGTTCATGAATCCATGCTGGTGATTGGAAATAGTGTCTTTTACAGAGAAGTATATGCGGTTATACAAGATTGACAAAAACTTTCGCTGCGTTATTCAGTATAGATATGGGCCTATAATTGTTAATCACATTACGATTTTCAGATTTGTGTGCAGGACACACTTTAGCTACTTTCCAGCTATCTGGAAAAGTTGACGTTTTTAAAATTAGGTTAAAAAGTGTCTTGAGGGGATAGATTAAAACTCTAATACAATCTTTTATTAAAAATGATGGAATTTTATCAGGATCAGAAGTAAATTTAATTTTTAATTTACCAGCAGCATCAATTATCTCTTTTTCAGATATAGGTCCGAACAAAAAATGTTAATGTTGAAATACATGGTCATACATACTTGATGAAACAAAATACTTTTTCCAGTGGCTTGGAAATTTTTTTTTCAATTTCAACACCTTGTATCTCGAAAATGGTGCATTTTAGAGGGTAAGTTAATAGAAACGTTTTTTCATATTTTTGGACGAGCTATCACGTCATGCGCATATATTATGAAACACCCTGTATATACTTACAACAATTTTAAAGGCCAAAGAGTAATTACAATTTAACATATTAAATATATATGTACAAAATTGATAAGATGCTAGACACATCGTTGAATAAAAGCAAATACCTGTTTGGCAACTAGTAAGTCCAGAAACATTTTATACATCTAATATACAAGGTTCTTTCGTTCGCTGTTGGTGCAGTGTGCACCAGTGTCAATTACACCACCTTATTTACCTAGTTTACTTCCTCGTTATTATACACATGTCGAGTGTAATTCACTTCTGCTAAGTAGCTGGGTGGTAGCTGGTGAAGAAAATATTTACCAGTGGACACCACATCGCCGATAGGAATGTGTAGTTGATTTTACACTGGGCCAAACGAAAGGTTTAGTGCCATTGGTGTAGTTCATTCCTACACCAGTGGGACGAACGAAAGAACTTAAAGGGTCCTAAAACTCGCCCATCAAACGAAAACCGTATAAATTAGATTTGATTTTGTCAATTTTACCTAAATTACTTTAATTCGAAAATGCTTCATAAGCGAGGTAGACAGAGCTCTTTGAAATTGGCACATCAAAGTCAATTTTTTCTGAAATATGACATTACCTCAAAAGTTTAAACTTTGCGGAGTGACTAAGCTTCTAATAAATGGCCAATTGGCCGCTGTAAATTTTATTTTTCTATTGAAGGAGTTTAAATGGGAGATCACCGGACATTTTCAATTATCATTTTTTCATCTTCATATTTTTAAAATTTGACGGATGCAGTGGCTGTTGGTGAATAAGTGCTGTAGAGCTGCAGAACTGTCAAAAATACAAATATCTCATCTAGATGAGATATTCTAGAGTAGATTTTATGGTTAATCCCGACGTCCGAATTCGTTAACTTGAAGTAATTTGGAATCAAAACGTATGTGTGAGGTGGCCTAGTTGGTTATCGCGCGGTTCGACTCGCTGTCTCGCACGCATTTTTCTTTATTCTCAGCTTTTCTTTGGGGTGTAATTTTCATACAAACATATTTCAGAAATATGCCCGAAACGTAAAAATGTTCTCTAAATATAATATTTCACAGTAATATTTCAGAAATGTGTTCTAGTTTTTTTTTTCTAATATATTATTAGACTAAAAAAAGACATTTAAAAATATACATGTTTATTTAAAATAAACAAAACTCAAACATTGATTCTTAAACAAACAAAAAAATAAATATGTTTTAAAGTATATTTCATAAAATATAGAAGCAAATTGCTTCATTTCCACCTATTCCTTACATGCACTAATTTGAAGCAACTAGTTTTTTTTTTAATAAATGCTCCAAATAAAGAAACATTTATGATTTATATAATCTAATCATCATTTTTGTAATAAAAAAGGATTCGAATCAAGTGATTCGAATCCATTTTTTTGGATCACGAATACGAATCACTGTCAGTGTTATACCATGGTATTAGGCATGCTTCCTAATCTAATATCAATATCAACTATGTGTCTATTATGGACTATGACTTGCATACAAATGGTTGATACAAGAAAATGTTGAAAAATTTACTTATTTTTTTTCTATAAATATGAACCATAAATAAATTAGAATCTACAAAAAATATATATTATTTTAATGCAAAAAACAAAATAATGTCTTTCGGTTAGCCTTACACAGAACCAAAATTTTCATCGAGGAGCGTCGATTATACCTGCAAACCAAAATAATCGTAAGACTGCACCAGACGAAGGAAGGCAAGTGTTAAATTTTAGGATTTTTTTATGTTGAATATTCATTGCTAATTTGTAATGTCAAAGAAGGCAGCAGAGCACCTAGGCAATTTTGAGTTGAAACCTATTCCATATTTTTAGGCTATTTTCAAGTTATTTTTATGCTACTCGTTTTTTTGCAAAAAAACAAAGTACACTGCTAGCTTCTAACGAAGTCAGCAGAGCACCTCAGTTTTTTAAATTTTATTCCAAAAACAACAACACAATATTTTTAGGATTTTAAAATATTGTTTTTAAAATATTTAGGGTGCTTTGCTAGCTTCAAAAAATCCATCAAAGCACCTCTGTTCCAACAAAATGCCCTGTATTTTTGAAAAAAACACTATTTTTTTTCGAAAACTTATAATATTTTAAGAGCCTAAAAATAGCTTAAACACGTGACATAAGTAGATGTTTCCAGAAAAAAAAATAAACAGAGGTGCTCTGCTAACTTTGTTTCAAAAAAGCACCCTGTATTATTTAAAAATAGCAATTTTTAGTAAAGTTTTAGAATATTCCAAGTATCTAAAAATAGCTTAATAATGCAGTGTGGTTGTTTTTAGAAAAAAGCTTTAAAAAACTGAAGTGCCCTGCTGGCTTCGTTCGAAGCTAGCAGAGAACCTTGATTTTTGCAAAAAACGAGGAGCATAAATTTTTTGAACAGGGTATAAAAATAGCCTAAAAGTATGGCATAAGTTTCAACTCAAAATTTTCTTCTTTGACATTAATTTGTAGATTGCTATGTTTATCTTCTAAATATTAACAATCGGTCTTCAGTCTCAGTTTGTTTCACTTTACAATTCGCGACAAGTCAAAGCGTGAGTCGACTGTTCGCGCTGGCGTAGTTTGGTCTCCAAAAGGATCCGAGATTAATACTGGTGATTCGAATACGAATCCTTAAGGATTTTCTCGGCGAATCCGGATCCTTTTTTTCTTAAGGATTCGAATACCGCTCGCGGATCCTCAAAAAGGATTCGCATTAAGATCAATTAGCAATTTTATTTTTATCTAACTTATCTAGGGATGAAAAACTTCATAAACTAAGATTCTACTCACTATATAGTGTACTTTAGAGTCTAATTATTTAGTTACATTACAGTTAACGTATAACACTTAACCACACTATACTCTGTTTTAATCTAACATCACTGAACTAACTCAAAAGGCCTGGTTCTCTGGAGTCTTCTTATTAGATTGGCATTGTTGAGGAGCAGGATAATCTCAAGGTTTCCATGTTGGAGCAGTCGTTGTTGGTGACTATTTTTGTATTGTATTTTCAACAGTATCTACTTTAAGGTCCCTATGAAGATCAGTATTACGGCAGTATCAGGATGCGTCGACGATGTTCCTTAATACTTTATTCTGGAAACGTTGAATAACTTGGATGTTATTTTTACTGGCACAGCTCCAAAGCTGACAAATTGCTTCATTTCCACCAATTTCTTTAAATGCACTAATCTGAAACCAAATATAGGTAATTAAAAATGATTTATACAAATTATTTGATTAACAATAGTTTTATTAATATTGTTTTAAATTAACTATAAAACAATACTAATGTCTAAACAAAACATGAAGATCCACCTAAGCAAGCATTATTTATGTAGTTCTCACCTTAATTTCTAAAGACATATTCTGCCTCCCATATAACAAGTTCACAATGCATGAATATCAAAAACCAACAACTCAAATCCATAACTATTTAGAATATAGGCTTGTTTCTAGCTGGTAGCTGGACATGATAAAATAACTACACATCCCATCTTCTTCTTACAAATCGGAAATTCTTCATTAATTGTTGACCTTTTACAACATAATCCGTTTAATAACCTTTTGTGTAACATGTATACCATGTTTTAGAAACATTTTCTGTGAAATATTTAACTAAAATATTTCAGAAACTTGTTCTTGAAATGTTATATATGTTTGAAACGTTTGAATCTGAAATAATGTGTGCTGTATGGGTATTTACTTTGACAATTATTTTTTTTTTAATAATTTTAGTTATAAAATTATTTTGAAGGGAGAATTTGTGTTATGGAATCAAAAATATTTAAATACTTAACTTCGCCAAACGATACTTGTCAACTTTATAGATTGTGTTAAAACCATTTTTCAAAATATAAAAAAACTTTTACAAATATTTATAACTTGACAGGTTACCACAGCGACATTAAATGTGCTGGCAATGTTTTATTTAAATCGTAAAGTTCTTGTTGAAATGGCCAAAAGTAAAAGAATAATGAATATTTTATTATAATCATATATGTACAAGATGTCAACCTCGAATTGGCATTATCTCCTATTAAAAATTGATTTTAGCGACCTCTAGCGGGATACAGAAACTGTTATGTAAAATGTGACACTTTATTTGAAAGCTAATTTTATTAGTAATTTAAAGCACAACATAACTCAAAAAATTTGCCATTAATATTAGAATTAAATAAATTTAACTTTGCCTTTGTTAACAGAGAAACGCCACCCCAGTTAGTTACCTTAATACCGAGTATTATAATATTGATTTCAAGTTGGTGACTGTGGTTGATGATTTCCTTGCAGACAACGTCCTACCTACCACATTTGGCGATAGCAGAAAATCTTTTAAACGTACATTGGTGAAAGTATGCTACTTTATAAATTAATCATGTCAAAGACATTCTAGGGGTCAGATTAAATAACATTAACTTGTTTTTCTGCTTAGGATTGTATGAGTACAAACATTCAGTTCATTCGCCTACATTTGTTTGAGTTTGTTTAAAGAATTATGGCTAGATTGGTTACGATTTATCTTTTACTAAAAATCCCATGTCGAAAAGCTGAAAAAACCTTGCGAGATAATTGAATTATACATCAACTATGCTTTATAATATTCTATCAAAATTTCAACTCCCTACACAATTGTATTCACAAATTTCATATTGGGAATGTAATAATGGCGAGATCCTACTATAATAATAAAAAAAATTAAAACTTACACAGTTTATTAAATAAATATACAAATGTGTATTTTGTTAAAAGAATTATTTAAATAAGATAAGAAAAACAAAAAATCAGTACAATTTTTAAAAAAGGCAAGATTTTAGAGATCTTCCAATAAGTACAAAAATAGGGTATCCAATACACAAACAGTTCTTTGGAAAAGCGCATTGTTAAATTAATTATATAAATGTATTTTATAAAATATTCTACTAAAAACAATACATGTTTTTAATAATTTATTTATATTTTATTTACCTTCGGTTTCGGTTGTTAAATCATCAACTGTAACTTTTACAGCATCAAAAATCTAAAATTTAAAATACCAAATATCTGTTTCATCATTTTTCACATTTACAAAATATATAAAAAAAAAAATGTTTTCAAACGTTTAAATGAGAATAAAATGGAAGTTTGTAAACAATATCTAATGAGTTTAAACAATATTTTTTCGTTGTTTAATATTATGCAATTAAGGTGATTTGAATGTACAGGGTGTCAGCAAAAATAAGGCGTTCCTTACAGGCATAGGCAGCCACATTATAAACAAATCACGGAAAAAATTTTGAGAATAATTTACGTTTTTCCTTTTTAAAATGTATAGAAGGTGGTACAGTTTATATCTCTTGGATTTTACCAGCGTGAAGGTATTTTGTCCAATAAACTATGATCCGATTTTGCTTTTTTTTATGTACAAGGTTTAGGTATTTAGAGACGTGCAAAATTGTTAGTTTTAAATTATATTTTTAGTTAGTTTACATATTTGAAAAAAATTATGAACAATTCAAAAGGTCTATTGGGTGATATTTTTTTATGCAGAAAACTAATCGAAGTGTCCCGTGAGCACGCCTATGGATTTCAACTGGAAGATGTCAGAAAGACACGTCATTAAGTTGTCCACAAATTGTGAAAATTTTATTAAATTCGGTTAAAGCATTGTTTAGAGTAAACTGGTATATCGTCGCTGCATACGTGAAATTGCACATACGGCTTTTTGCTGAAAATGAGCACAAAATTGAAACTGTCTGATGGTACGTTTCTACTTGTTGGTTATAAACCAAGCTCTAATTATAAAAATATATACAGGGTGTCCCAAAAACATACCGACAAATTTTAAGGGATGACAGGTGACATCAAAACAAACTTTTTTGTTTAATAAAAATATGTCCGCAAATGAGCCGTTTGGGCTGTGGGCAATAAAATGTTTTAAATTATTCCAAATAATAATAATAATAATTGTCATTTATTGAACTGAAAATTCAGTACAATAGACTATCGACCGAAGTCCTTCTGCCTATATTCCAAATAACTAAATTAATTCTTCAATTGAATACAACTGTACAACTGTTTTTCGTACATTTTTTGTTTCAACTACGTTTTTAGTTGGCGAACAAAACATTTCTTTATAACAATATACAATCCAAAGCTGTTAATTTTAAGACCGCAGTACTATTTGGGAATTAAAAATTTGTATTGAAAATGGATGATAATTTCTCATTTCAAAAACTTACTGATATGCACTTTGCTTATACAGTATATTAACATAGGAATTCTGAGTAATAAAGATGAGACAATTATAGTTGGACGTAAGCAAAATAAAGAGAGAAACTTGTTTAACTACGCCCTTTCGATGACAAGGAGACACTGCAATAGTAGCACAGCACAAACTTCAATACTACGCAAACTATTTTGGGGATATTGATTAACATGGCGAAAGTTACGTAGTTATCGGTAATATCACAAATAAAATGCCCCGTTTTTGCTAGAAAGTACCTAAAATAAATGGCATTCAATTAATTCAAAAAATACAGATAGATACTTTCAAAAATAAAACGAACTCTATTTTCATCGACGTTCGCCATTTCCACCACCCTTTCACAATACTCCATTAGAAAAATATTGGTCTTCGGGAAACATTTCATTGGCTCAATGAAGTTTAAAACTTCTGTAGCCATTAGATTTTAAAATCTTACTGACCTTCACAAGGGAAATGCCAAATTCTCGAGCAAGATCCGTAGTTACTCAAGTCTTGTTTTACTGTAGCGCAGATCATTAAATCCCGCAATTCGTAATCCGGATTTAATGGCCTATGACTTATCGCTACCACTTGTTCGATTCCTTCAGAAAAACGTCCATGTACGTGGAGATTTTCCATGTACACAGTGATTTTCCATAATACGCTCGATAATAGCTTGTGTTGGTAGTGGTCTATTTTGAAACATTTGTTGAAACATGGGTATAATTTGAGGAATACTAAAACAATTATTGTGCCAGACCACAATTTGAAAATATTTCTCGTTCGTAAAATCCATTTTTTTTTAATTAAAAGTACCTCAAGTACTTTCTCAGGAATCTAAGACTCGTCTGTTCACCTTTCCACCTGCGTGATTGGATGTTTAAAAACATGGTTACACCTCTACCGCGGTAGTGGGATAGCAGGTATAATTATTTCCCTCTATTTAATGTTATTGTTGTTCTAGACCGTTCTCCAATATTTAGAATTCTAAACTGAATGTATATCGTATAGTGCGGCCAATTGTAATGGAGGAGAAGCAGCACGCATGTATGAAAAAATATATCTGGAACGCATGCAACTTCAGCTTCTATCCTTTGCCCCCTTAGAGAACGAGGAAACCTAAAGCGTTCTGATGGTGGTCATCCAAGAACTGCTCGTACGGTTGAATTTGAAGGAGTTCTACATCATGTGGAGGAAAATTAATATAAATTGCACACCATATGGGATTCCTCCAAGTCGATGATACAGCCTATCCTGCATGGCCAACTCCTCCATCTTTAATATTTACAATACATAGACTGTAAATCCTGAAGATTATCCACATCCGTTATCTTTTTGCCAATAGTTTTTGGATTATAACTTAATAGACTCTCAATTTGTTTACTGATGAGGCAGGTTCACACTAGATGGTTATTTTAATAGTAAAAACAGCCACATTTGAAACATTAGTAAAATCCTCATGATGATCTCTATAGAAAATACCAGCAACAATAATTTTCTGTAAAACATGTGGGCTGGTATTGTTAGAAAGAATCTAATAGTTCACTTGCTGCCTGCTCGTTTGAATGCAGATATCCATTTTCTACAAAAAATTTGTGGTTTCAACATGACGAAGTATCTCCACATTTTGATTTGTACGTGAGCCAGTATTTGGACCAGCGATTTCCTTCCCTATGGATGGGATGAGGAGGTCCCGTGGCCTGACCTGTGGATCTCAACACTCTAGATTTTTTTCTTTGGGGTTAACTGAAATCTTTAGTACTACGAAACTCAACTTCGTAATGGATAGTTTTATGCATATAGAAGCTATTCCAGGAATATTCCAAGTCAATGAAGCAAAGTACAATTTTTTGCATTGAAGCAAATCGTCAACATTTTGAACAATTATTGTAGTGGCCATTTTTCCTTTCTTTGCCTCATTTGCGGACATATGTTTATTAAATAAGAAAGTTTTAATGTCCCCTATCAACCCTTAAAGTTTGTATGATTGTTTTTACTACATCTCAAATACATATTTTTATATGGCGTTACCTAAAAATGTTTACCGAATAACAATCTTCAGCGTTGTTGCCAATTGTTTTAAAGTTCCCCAGATTTTAATTTTTCCCTATCTTTTTTTTTTGTAATAAACAGGATTGTCCAAATCTAATTTTCCTATATAGGGATTTCGTTAACCAGCAGAGATAGCTAGTGAGTTAAGGGAAATTTGTAAAAAATGCAGTTCTGCCACTGCTTTTATTTTCAATAGAAAAAAATTGCCTTGTGAAATCATTTGATTTTCACTAAGTTTCATGTTCGTAGGGTCAATCAAGTATTTTTCTTGCTTTTTTGCTTTGTATATCCTCATCAAAAATTATGTTTGGTAAACATATGTATATATTTGATATCAAAAGATGTCTAGTGAAAACCGGACATTGATATGGTATTACGTAAGCAGGCTCAAGTTTTTCTTATTTTTATTCACAAAGGGAGCAGGGAGATATTATAAATCTTAAGTAAGATATTTTCAAAATATTTTTAACGTAAATTACTAATACTATTTTTACGTTAATAATATAACTGAATCACCAAATTGTGAAAAAGTAGGATACCAATTGTTGATGATGTAGAAACTTGGATACGGAGTCCGAGGACAATAAAAAAATTATTCTTAATTTTGTTAACACACTACTTTAATTTTTAAATTTTGTTACTTAGATAAGTTTAAAAAAAATTCTTATGTCTTATCATTTGAGGGAGAAGGGTTCACGATTTTCTTATTTTTGCTTATACAGGGGGGTAGGAAGGAGCGTTATATCATTGAAATTGTTCTTATGTAATACTTGAACCCTATCTCAAATGCTTTTTAAAATACACGCATTTAAATGATTCAAATTTATTTGGCCACCCAATATCACATTAAGAACCCGTTTTTAAATGCAAATAGTCATCAAAATTTTTTGCTATTATAACAAAGAAACGAAAATGGTATTGTTTTTTTACAAATTTTTTAGACCGACTCTGATATTTAAAAATTTATTAGTATTATACTAAACGAGTCCTTATATTATCTAAAATATTTTCCTTTAATTGCACCTTGTAACATATTATTTTGTAAAACGCATTATTTTCGTTGATACCCTATATACAATTTTCCTGGTATTTGTTTTAAATGTTTGTTCAATTTTCCGTATTAGTGGCAAAGTATTTAAGCTTAATAGTAGATTTAAAAAAAATATTTTTACACATTTAAAGTTTTCATACTAGAATAAATACAACACTCGAAATTCCTTATTTATAAATCAGTTTGTGAAAACCTGACTTTCTTCTGGCGATCATCTAAAGTATCAAAGTCGCTTAAATTTCCATCCAAACTTTGTACAATTGAACTACTAAAGGTAAATCTATCTTCGGAACTGTCATGGGAAGTTTCGCTGACCAGTGAACTGTCGTCTAGAGACATCAACTTACCAGCATCGATAAACTTAACTTCATTCTGTATTGACACGTATATTCCGCGTTTATTCCAACCCAAGTATTTAAATTTGTCGAGATCAATTTTGAGAGTTTCTATTTTATCTTCTGCGGAATTGCAGGTGTCTTCGGTAATTTTGCAGATTTCGATAGCAGAAAATTGCGCCGTATATAGATAAGGCTTGCTAAAATGAAAGGCGAGTGGCAGATGATAAGATTTTAATTCCTTTTGTCGTGTAGAACGACCGTATTCGTCGACGAAAATCGAGAATTCATTGAAACAGATGAGATATTCTTTAGGATTTTTGCAAATCTGCAGAACAGCCAGCGGATAAGATCCCATTTTATAACAACTGAAACGAAACAAAATATTATTTAAAATGTTTTTCTACAGATTCGTAGTAATAGTTTCAGCAACAAGTGAGAAAAACGACTTCCTACGATTGCAGACATTATTTTGTTAACAGATTATTATTTTTCAATCTAAATTTTTTGACAGTTTTCTCATTTCCGTTTTTACCGGAAGTATTTGTCAATTTGTCTATATTAAATGGGACACCTATTTTTTTTTCATGATTCCAAAGAATATTTTGTATAATAAAGTGTATAGCTAAAATTGGTAACTAAAAAAAAATTACAATTGTATTAAAATATTTTATTTTTTAATTTTGGCTAAAGTAACTAAAATTTGAAAGTTTTTTTAATTGAATTATAGTGAAGACGGTAGTAATGAACTATTACATGACATTAGAAGATATTTTATTACACAGGGGGAGAAATAAATAATGTTTAAATTTTGATTTAACAAAATATCAATATCTTCAATTTTTAAAATAGATTCATTATTTTTTTATTTCCTCATATTCTATGGCCAAAAATGACAGACACATAATAGGTTATCATAGGTTCTTTCGTTCGCTGTTGGTGCAGTGTCCACCAGTGTAAATTACACCAGTTACACCACCTTATTTACCTTAGTTTACTTCCCTCCTTATTCTTTATACACATTTCGAGTGTAATTCACTCCTGCTAAATAGCTGGTGGAGAAAATATCCACCAGTGGACACCACATCGCCGACAGGAAGGTTTAGTGGATTACACCGGGCCGAACGAAAGGTTTAGTGTACGTTGGTGTAGTTCATTCCTACACCAGTGGGACGAACGGAAGAACCTAATATGACAACACTGTAAGCCTGGTGGTTTGATAGGATCAATGATATAGACAGTTATATAGATTGAATAAACATAAGCTTATGCCTTGAAGTAAAAATGTAGCCAATTATTTTTTTTAAATATTCAAAGGCTGAAAATTGGTTTTGAAACACATTTTTGCTAAACCGATTCAAATTAGCCAGGCAATATGACCGCTCGCAAACGAGACGCTTTAACCAATCTATATAAACTATATAGGTATCATTGACCCTGTTAATGACAACATGCCAACAGGGTTGCCATATCTAAACTGTCAGATCCCACTGGTAGTCATTTGGACAGGTCGTTGGAATTCCTAATTAGGCATTTTAAACAAAATGGCTATCAGTGGGATTTGACATGGTAAAATTATGGCAACCCTGTAGGCCTGGTGATTTGACAAGGTCAATGAAATAGATAGTTACATAAATTGATCATCTATATTTTGTAGGTAATTATTTTTTTACTATATTTATAGGCTAAATATTAGTTTGCAAAGACATTTTTGCAAAAACGATTTCAATTAATAAGCACTTTGGGGGCAATAAGGTCACTCGTAAATGACCCGCTTTGAGCAATCTATATAACTATATATGTACCATTGACTGTCAATGACAACAGGCTCACAGGGTTGCCATATCTAAATGTCAGTTTCCGCTTGTCAGCAGTTTGACAGGTCGTTGGAATGCCTAATTGGTAGATTGCCTATCGATAGATATCTACAAATACGCGGTGTTGACAAATATTTTCCACCAGACTAACTTAATTGAGAATATAAAATAAAAATACGATTGCGTATATTATTTTGCTGTACGATTTTTGCGATATAAAGGAAAAACGTAGGAAAGGATTAACTAAAATTCAACTTTAAATCATGTTATCAAAAACCGGAAGTGCTGTGGCATCCTTAACTGTTTACAAACTACCAATCTTCTATATGCAGTGGGCTATGAAGCCATTGCTTATATTGTTGCAAAATGTTTTTTTTTTAAACCGACTAACTTTTTTCGAAGAATTCGTAACCTACTGCCTAGTGTAATAGCTAAAAGATCTTTACCTTTCCGCCGATTTTAATTTTGAATCGGAAACATCCAGAAATTCTTCTGCTTGAAATGTTACCAAATCGATTTCGAAAAATTTATCTGCTCCTACTATGAGACTGTTTTCGGTAAAAAGGGCGCAACCAGTAGGTTCTGCTGTGTCTAAACTCTTGGCAACAATAAATTCTGAATTTTCCAATTCGTAATTAAGGATTATAAGTTGGCGTTCCGTGGCAACGCATATTTTTTGTTGTTTTGTGAATGGCGATACCTAAAAAATTAAAATAAAATTAGTGATTAAAGTATACTTAAAGAGACTGAAATATTTAAAAAGAATAATACTTATTAGAAGGGCCTGGATTTCTATGATAAAGAAATGCTTTATTTAAAAAATCTTATTCTAAAAAAAGTTAAGGGAAAAAAATTGATATAAAACCTTACTTGTAATACATGGAAACCTCTCAAATTAGATAACTCAACTTCATTAAACTTCAATTTGGGTTTTGTACATTGGGCACATTGTGTTAAATTGATCAAATGATTCAAATCGCATGTGATCAGTCTTCTGTCGTCTCCGACTATCATCAAAACTTGATTTGCAGTGGTCATTACAGAAATATTATGAATCTAAAAAAATTAAAAGAACATGTTTTTGAAACATTATTTTGATAAAAAAATTAATATAGGCTACACAGACATGATTTGGATAAAGAGCACTAGGACGCATCACCTTGGTGCTTGTAACTGGCTCTGGAGACATTTGTATAAAAATTAAAATCCTGCTAGATAAACTGGGTAGCTTATGGGTAGGAATAAGAAAGTGAACAGCGTCCCAGAAATAAGTACTTCAATTTTAATCAGAACAGAAAATTGTTAAATTATCTATAAAATATGAAAATCGAAAACACAATAAAAAAATTAATTTAAAAGGATAAGAATATGACTTTATATACCTACTACACTAAAACCAAAGAATTTCTCAAAAGTGACACTAGTCATCAAATCGTAGTAAAAAAACAGGTGAGAATTGTGTTAAATCAATATACAAATAAGAACGTAAAATAGGCCAAGAGTATTTGTTTTCCCGACGGAAACGTATTTTGTGACATATGGCTTTGAGAATATTTATTTTTATTTATTTTAAATGGAAGTTACGATTCCTCAAATTATTAACAAATCAAAATATTCATTAATTAGAATGTCTAATAGTCCTAAAAACTAGTTATGTCAGTTGGAATTGCTTGTCGAAAGACCACACACTACATGGATGTAAAACAAGATTTGTAGATAACAAAAATAATCAATTGGGAAAATTTAATGAAAAAACAAGAGATAGAGAAGAATTTGCAATTGAGTCGCTAAGTCTTTATAACTGTTTATTATTATCATTTTAAAATTAACATAGTCTATGTTAAAAGTATTTCAATATGAGATTAGGTACCTTATCAAGACCTTCAATGTGGAGCAAATTTTTTTCATAATATGAATAAAGGCCAGATTCCGTTCCTAATACTCTTATATTCTCTGTCAAATCTATAACGCAAGTTATATCTACATTTTCAGGAACTATTAGGATCCTTTCACATTTCGGACGGTCTACTTCATCATAATAGATTTTTTGAAGAGCTGAAAAAAAATTTAGTTTCTTTTTAAATAGCAATGCATCGCTGAAATTTTTAAAAAAGACAGAAAGTGCCAAAGTTGAGAATCATTGAGGCATTTATATCTTCTAATTGTAAATGTTTTGATGAGTTTAATAAATTTTAAATGGCAAAAACGTTTCATTAAAACATTTAAAGTATTAAAAAGAAATACATATTACCTAAAAACCATTTGTCTTTATCTTGCGCCGATAGAGTCAAAAAAACCAGATACTCGGCAGGCCAACACGTTGTATCGGGTGCAACTTCAATTTTCAGCACAAAAGATAGGTCACTGCTAGCCACTGGTATTCCAATCTCCGAAGGTAAAGGTTCTGATACGACTTTTCCATGAGTGTTATCGGGTTTCAATTCGAAAGTTTGAAGCAGTATGGACGAGCGTTCTTTTGGAGGTACAGAATAAATCCTTAATGATGTATCCGTGAGAACTGCGTAGCGTTTTTCCCAAGAATTTGATTTCCTGAGGGATAAAGTAAGATTAGTTATTTGATAATGTCTTACACCTTTTTTTTGAAGCCACTCATACTTTTAAAGAAACTTCTATATTTACCCTGGAACCTTAATCCACCCTTCTATATTCACGTTTTCATCAGTCGGTTGATTTTTGCCAGTCTGTTCTTTATTTTGTTTCAGGCTGTCTTTGTAGTGTTTGGCATAAACGTCTGGTAGGCCACATGTATTTGGTATTTGATGTTTACACTCCATATGGACGTGCATGTTGCATTCAGAACATATAGCTACTGTTCGCCCAAGCGAAATCGGTTCGGAGCATCCCGTACATTTGGTAGATGATCTGCTGTGCTTAGATTCATACCTGAAATTTTTTTAAATATGGTTTTTACAAAAAAAAAATTCAATATAAAATTATATAAACAACAATTGTCACAATCAAAACATATCAAGTACCTAAGAATGCAACTAACCTAAACGGTAGCGCAGGAGTATTGGAACATTTTTATTAATATTTTTTTAATTTTTGGATAAGATGATTTACATCATATCAACATAGGATATAATTTACAGTTTTATTTTCTGATTCACATATTTATATAAATTTTTAGGCAACGAAACAAATTTCATTTAAATACAAACCTGTGCGGTATATTGTGATGCATTCTAGTTACAGAATTCTGCCTAAAAAATTCATTTTTCTGTTTTGAAGGCGAATTTACGATCTGATTCATGGCTACTTTACTTTTAGGTGATAAAATTTCGGACTTGTGTCTTTCTACTTTCAATTTGTCTACTACTTTATTATTTTCATGAATCATCGTGGCTGCTTTTAGTTTGTAGATTTCTTCGTGAAGATTTTTATTTGCCTGGCGTTCTTTTAAAAGTTGGTTTTCCAAATCTTTGTAGTTCATAACCAGCGAAATTGGCGGTTGGTTTTCTTTTTTTGAACTGCCGAATAAAACTTCTGTTAGTGTTTTTTTCTTATTAGTATGCTCGTCGATCTGGAAAATAAAAATATAAAAATTCAGATTGTGCAGATTCTGCAGACAGAATGGTAGACTGTGCTCCACTGCACTTAGGTCTTATACCTCACCCAAGTACCTTCATAATTTATTAATTCCATTTTATTAAAAATGTGCATTCTTATTAAATTCAAATTCCTACATTTTACGAAAAATCTTTAAGACAATTAAATCCTATCTATGACGCCTAATAAATAAAAGCAATATTTCTGTTAGCGGGGTCTCTAATATTACAGAAAAGATAAAAAGTTATTCCATGAGAATTCGATCCAAAAACCTCCATAAACATATTTCTTTTTACGAAGTAATAATAATTAAAACATTTTATGCGCTTATATTAAATCAGTTTCGAATATTACCACCGATTTCGAAACAAAATTAACAGAATTTCTCAAGGCACGTAACAAATTGACCATCTTTTTTTATCCATCCAAATTCGTGCCCGTCGGAGCTAAGACAAATTGACGTCACAAAAAGTCATTAAAACGGGTATAAATACCCAAGCCCGAGAAACAGGAGGACATTCATTATTGTTTTATATCCTGTCTATTCATTCAGTTATATTTCAAGTTCAGTATTCAGTATCTTTCCTAAATCGACGTCTATTCTATAATACCTCCTATCCCCAGAAAGCTGTCACTTCCTATCTCCTGAACATTTTTCACGTTCCGACGCTCAAGGTCCCGCACCGCCTAAGTATTTCCTACCTTTTATATCCGTCCAGACGACCAGTCTCCCGAACACTATCACGTCCCGACGATCAACATACTACCGCCCTACTTCCCGAAGCTTGCCTTTTCTAATATTCATAATATTATTGACGACACACTTCGTCGCGCAGCACCACCTACGTATTTCTTACCGTATATGCGTCCCGACGCAGTACTGTAATACCTTCCTCTCCGCCACGACGCTAGGTGTCTCGACGCAAGGCGACGCTCAACGCTGCGACATACCTAATTAGTACATAGACGAACCAAATGTCCATATTTACAATGGTGGGTCGAAAAGTTTAATGTAACTTTCTTTGAGATATCGCCGGGGTCCCGTTTTATTAAGGGCCTGATATTTGCTTAAAAATATTATCAATGTAACCCAATAAACCACATGGCCTCCGGGAATTCACCCCGAAAGACAGTTAAGTCAGACATTCGTTTTTAGATGGGTGAATTTGAGTCATTATGCAAAACTAGATGGTAAAATTTAATAGTAAGTTAACCAACTGGTGAATTAACACTGTTCACTCTATACTAGGTTTGAACCATAAAGTATATGTGAACATCAACACAGTAAGTTAAACAACTGGCAAACTGGCGCTGTTCGTTAATTTCGTTGGTCATCACCTCTATAGTAGTCGAAATAAATACCTAAAAAAATACAATCCTGTGTATATCTAAGATAGAATCAAGCTAAATAAAATATAAACATCAACATAGTAAGTTAACCAACTGGCGAATTGGCGCTGTTCGTTAACTTCGTTTATCATAAAGCTAAAGAAAATATATCTTGCAAATGAATGTGGTCCTCGTTTGAGCAGAACTCAAGTAAGATCTCAGTAAATAGTACCTATTGTAATATACTTTGTAAATTATTGCATTACATTTAAAGTATGAAAAATAAAAGGGTTTAAATATAAATCTGTATGGTTTTATTTACCAATTTGCACCAAACTTTGCATCGAAGCCTGGTTTATCTTAATTAACATTATCACAACGTGGGTATATAAATTATCAATTAATTAACTAGACTATCACTACTAGTACTACTAGATGAAAAATGCCAAATACAGTAAGTATAGAAATTAAAGTAAAACGAAAATTGAGAGGTAAATAATAAAATTTCAGAATTAAACAAAAATCAATGGGGGTATGGGGGTGGGCGGTTACAGTCTTATTACGTCTATTGCATATCCTCCAGGGACAAAACAAATTGAATATTTAAATACAAATATTCAATGGTCAATAATATTTTTTGATTTAGAGTATTATTTTTATTACAGTGCGTGGAACTAACTATGGAAAAATTAATTTATTAGCCATTTTTGTTTGAAATGGAGGATAAAATACTGTTAAAGGTACCTATGAGATGAAATAAGATGAGGTTATTTTAAAATTAGTTTTTATTGTAAATGATAAATTTGTCAATTTTCAATAGTAAGACGACCAGTTAGATCTTTATTTAGCTGAAAATTAGATTTTTAAATATTATATGAAGATGTTTTATTATTATAATTATTATACAGGGTGTTCAAAAAAGGTGGCTCCGTTGCTAGGATAGGTAGAACAATGCAAAATAAGTTAAAAATGTTCATAACGGCATCCGTTTTTAAGGTACAGGGTATTGAGAAAAAAAAAATGTATACACATTGTTTTCAATTATGTCGAAACTACTAGCAACAATGTAATTAAATTTTGTACGAATAGTTTTGAAAGCAGACAAATGGCATACATTTGTTTTATATCTGCCTCCCATAGAGGGCGATAGTTAAAAGTTTCTAGTTCAAATTTTATGTGAACTCAAACATCATCCAATTTTACACCAAAAAGGCACTATGTACCGTTTTCGGAATATTTTATTTTATTCTAATGCTAATGTTATTAATTAAACAAATAATCACAACAAGAAAATTTAAACAAAGACTAAAAACATGAAATATTCAATCAGTTAAAGGAAGTATTAAAAATATCATCTGTTAAAAAAAAAAAAATTGGTTTTGTCTTACTTAGCTATGGAAAACTGACATTTATTGATAGTTAAGAATTTTATTTGGGTCAGCCTAGAGCGGGACAGTATCGTATGCATTGCTCGATTCTGTAGTTTTTTTAATCTACTTTTTTCATTTTGTCCTAATAGGTAGAGTATATTGTAGCACAATAAGTAAAAGAGGGCAAAATTAAAGTGTTGTAAATTATGTTTTTGGTCCACTGCGTCAGGTGCTTACTACAGTATAGAAAATTTATTTTAAAAGATATTGTTTTTATAACATAATTAGCATGAGATTTAAATTTTAATTTTCTATCAATTTTTACACCCAAATATTTAAACTCTTCAACGTGTAGTAATTCATAGGTTCTAATTTTAATTACATAGTTATCTACATGAAACTTATTATATTCCCTATCATTTGAAATAAACATATATTTAGTTTTATTAACATTATTTTTTAAAAAATTTGCACATGCCCACTCATATAATTTTTCCAAACTTTTATTTACAACTGTCGCCGCTTGTTTAATGTTATTTGATGAGTAAAATAGAAGTGTGTCATCTGCAAATAAATGCAATAAACATTACATTTGAAGCTCCCCTACATATATTAGAAACAATAAGGGCATTAACGACTTCCTTGAGGTACACCATATTCATTGACCACTTCATCAGAAATAATGTTTTTTTTATTTTTACCTTGTTTTTTATTTATCCAATTTAAAACTGTGCCTCTGATTCCTATACTTTCCAAGAATACAGCTATAATAAAATTGTTTTTATCAATCTCCCCCCTCTAATCATCCAGTACACACTGTAGTGCAGTCTCACATCCATACTTGCCACGAAATCAAGATTGAATTTTTTTTCGTTAGAAAAAAAAGGGCAGAACTGTGTATTCATTCACATTTTGAACATTAACTCTAGCTGATTGAATATTTCACGTTTTAAGTCAAAATTATTTAATTTTCTTCTTGTCTTTGTTTAATTAATAACATTAGCATTAGAATAATGTTTTTATGTATATATGGAGCATGCACTATCCTTTTCTTCGTACCATGACAGTAATGGATAAAGAAAAATAATTGGTTGAACAAAATATAAAAACTTACTTTAGTTTGTAGATAATCTATCAACTTAATTTGTTGTTTAATGGTAGCATCAGATTTAAGCTCTCTCTCCTTATAGTAACTGTTTTTTTCATTCAAAATTCTTTGAATTTCGTGTAAATGCTGTCTTAGAACAGCATTTTCTTCTTTTTCTTCACTAAGGTGACGTTTTAGTTTATAGTTTGATTCTTTTGTGCGATTTAGATGGGTCAGATAATCGGAAGTTTCTTGTTTAAGGTGCTTGAGTTCAGACCTGGAAAAATTAATACATCAAATAAGAATGCAATTGTATTAATTTATGAAATTTCAGATATTTAAGGAGTTCCATATGATTGAGCTCTTTAAAAAAAATGCTGACGAAGAAAACCAATGTCTGTAATTGAAAGGAATATTTTTTGATATTTTTTTTTTCTTCGATAAAAGCATTTTTATTTGTAAAAACGCCACTACCACTGAGAAGGAACAAGTAAGCATTTTTTAGAGATTACAGTATTAATAATAATTTTTGCATTGCCTTAGATTTTTATTTTTATCGCTTTATTCTTAGGTTATTTATTTTTTACCTTTTCTAAACAAAATCAAGGTAAATTTAGTTTATGATTAAAAAGATCATCCTTTGTTGCTTTACATACAGGAAAGTGACTTCTATAATAATTGTTATAGATACAAAGGTAGTTAGAAGGGAAAAAAGATGGGTATTTTTAAAAATAATGTATTGGTTCCTTTAAAAATTAAAATATCAGGTCCGGTTTCAGAGATATTTGTACACAAGCGAAATTGGCTATTTTAATTTTAATTAACACCTTGATTTTGACAGATAGAAAAACATTTTATTAAGTTTTTTTTTTTTGCTATAATAAAATTGTTTTTATCAATCTCCCCCCTCCAATCATCCAGTACACACTGTAGTGCAGTCTCACATTAGCCACATTTTTTTTTTTAAATGATGTTTCACCTCTTTCAAAAAGAGGTCTCTAAAAGATATTCTAATTAATTAAAGTGGTAGTGGCAGTTGTTACTAGGCAGCCCATAGTGGTTACTAGGCCACCAAGTCGAGTATAGTACCTGATATTACTCTGAACCAGGGGCGACTTGTGACCAAAATTTTGGAGGTTCACAGTAGCAGAATATAGATCCCAGTACAGATATAGGTAAAAAACTGTCAGTGTTTTAGAAAGGTATATTATAAACTTTCTAAAACACTGAAAGTTTTTTTTCATACATCTGTACTGATACCTATATTCTGTCAATTTGAACCCCCCCCCACTGCTCTGAACCCATTTTATTGGTGGCTACTTGGTTGCCACGTAGTAGGAACGTGGCCGGCTATGGTAGCGATTCACTTTATTGTGTCCTTTATAGGTCGCCGATACATTGGTACTGTAAACTTATATAACATTTGAATAAAAATTAGTAAAAAATATCTACCTCAAATCTTCAACCTGCCTCTCATAGGCTTTGACCGTAACCTCCAGGTCTATTATTTTTTCTTCAGCCACAGTTAATTCATCAGACAATCCAGTAGAATATTGTTTGTATTCGACACATTGCTGTTTATAGCCCTGACACTCATTTTGAAGACACTCGATATCCTCCGCAAGCCTCTTAACTTTAGTTTCTGCAAACACTTTCAGAGATTTTTCTTCGTTGATCTGTTTTTTAGCTTCTTGAGTTTCACGTTTTGCATCGCAAATGTCTTGAATAAGTTTTTCAGTATTGCTGTTTAAATCGGCTTGTTTGGTTTCAAAAGATGCATTGATTTTTTCATATTCAATGACTTGATTTTCTAAGAGAATGCAAGCTTCTCTTAAAGCGTTCAGATTCTGTAAATAAATATTAAAATAAGATTAAAACTAAAATTTTTAAGGTTTTTAAATTAATAAATTTATAAAATTAATTATATTGATACAAATTATTAGTTATTTCATAAAATATGTATGCTTACCAAATTAGTATTGTGCAGTTCTCTCCTTAACTTATTAGACTCATCTAAAGCTTCCCCCTTATCTTTTTGCAATGATTCGACCAACTTTACGAGTCTGTTTTTGTCTTGTTCAAACCGTTTGAGTTCGTTTTCCAAAGTGTGACGTTCTTTTTTAACGGAATTTAAATCCAAATTTACCGAGTTGATCTGTTCATCTTTTGTTCTTACGATTTCTTTGAGTTCTAGTAAAATCGATTTTTCGCTTTCGAATTTATCTTTTTCGTTGTCAAGTTTTTCTTGAAGATTTCTAAAATATATGGGTATATTTGAACATAATAAATTATACGAAATCACTTTATAAAGATTTTTGGAAGAACTCCTATCCTATTTGATGAATGATGATGACGAAGTTAGTCAAACAGGTAAAAAAAAATTCTGTATTTGTTGAAACCTGAAGACTCAGGGCAAAGAGACCATGAAGTTACTGAAAATATTGAGGAGCAAGAAGGAAATAATTATTAGCAAATAAATTAAATAATAACAAAAATATAATAATACAATTATTGCTTAAGGTGTATTTTTTGAAAATATACATATTTGTCCTTTCCAATAAAATTGTAATTACATTAAACAAAAACAAATACCTGTAACTGTCTTTAACTTTCATTAGTTCTAAAGATAAACTTTCGTTAATACTGCTTAGTTCCAAAAGCGCTGCTTCACTGGATGTTTTTAATTGTTGAGCAATCTCTTCATTGCTTTGAACTTTTTCTGTTAGTTGCTTTATCTCCAGTTGAGCTTCCTTTAATTCTCTTTCTAAAATCCTCTTGTCAATTTTGGCATTACCAAGCTCCTTTTCTACACGCCAGAATTTGGTGCGTAGTTCCTTCAGCTCTTGATTTTCTGTTACGACATTTTCTGATTCCTACAAAATTAGTGAAAAGTAATGAATCATAGATTTTACAATCCGTTCGAATTTTGTTAATTACACAACATGTTAGTTAAATATGTGATGGATATACAAAAAATTAATTATTAAAAAGCCCTTTAAAACGTATACATTAAAGTAGCAAAACCAAATAGTGTGTAAATTATCTAAACTCAAAGTTCTATAACACTCTACCTCTTAATATTAATTAAACAAATATAAAAAATTCAATAAAGCTAGCAAAGAGTAATAAATAGTTTTGTTCTTTTTTTGCACATATTGTTCACGTTTTATTTTCATACATATTTTTTTCTAGTACATAAATATATGATTATTATAAAATTAAATTTTTTACAGCACATATAGATGTTTTCACCTAGGTGCCTGATTTTACAAAATGTATTGTATCACAACCTAATAATAAAAAATTATTTCATAAATTATACCAAAAATAGGTGGATTAGACCTAAATTATTTTTGCAGAAAAATACATAGAAAAAAGTTATAGCTGTTAAAGTGCAACAGATATACCTGAAGCTTAAGACATGGCTAAGGCCAAATATAAAAGGAAGACCCTGTCATATACTTGACCAAAAGAGACAGAAAACTTCCAAGATATGTCATTGGAGAACATTTTTGACTGTCCCACATTATTTGAGGAAAAAGTAAATTATAAGTACACCCACCATTTTTAGTTCTGGCATCTAGCTAGTTAAATTTAAGAACAATAAAAAAACACCATATCTTTTGTGTACTAAAATTATTTAAAATAAATAAATTATATCATCCTTACCTGCAATTGCTTTTGCAAAGACAAACTTTTTTCTTTCTCTTCCATTAACTGACTTTCTAAATCAGATATTTTTCTGTCATTCTGCATTTTCAGTATCGTTTTCTTCATTTCTTCAATTTCTTTTTTATATCCTTCCATAGATTGTGAATCTCTCTGAAGCAAAATATTTCTATTTTCTAAATCCTTGATTGCCCTATGTCCTTTATCTAATTTGTCCTTTAATCTTGATATTTCATTCTTATATTCATCAATCTTTTCTACATCTTTTTCTAAACCAGTAACTTGTTCATTTAGAGATCTCACTTGTGATTCGGCTTCTTCAATTTTTGATTTCCAGTAGTCAAAATCTTTCTCGGAATTTTTCAATTTTTCTTTCAGCGATCTTTCTTTTTCCTTCACATCAGATAATTTGTTTTCAATTAGGTTTCGTTGGTGTATTTCTTCTGTTAATTTTTTTTGTAGGTCTGTAATAGTTCCTTGTGTTTCACTTGTAACACGGCCTAACCTAGATTCAAGTCCAATAACACTCCTTCTACTCAAAAGCTCTACTTTTTCTAAACTTTCCTTGTGCTTGTTTTCCAATTTTAAAGCATGTTGTAATTGTTCATTTAACATCTTGTTTGTCGTCGTTAGTTCAGTAATTTTTACTTTTTGTTGTTCTAATTCCAATTTCAATGCTTCTACTTTTGATTTTTCTGATGTTTCCCATTTCAGTTTCGCGGATTTTATGAGATCCAAAGCTTTTTTTTCAAGTTCAGTGCGTTCTTTGCGTTCTAGGTCCAAGGTTCGTTTTAAAGCCTTAAAAATAAGATTTATCTAATGATACAATATGATATAGGTAGCACAAAAAAAATGTAAAAACATATATATTATGATATGAGCTAGAACTATTTTGAATAACTAAAAGGGTATTGTTATACTTTAGACTTCAGGATGTGTTTATGTTTTAGTTTAATTGTCCATTTCTATAAAAAGTTTATAATACTATTAATTCTTATGAGGGACTTAATTATGAACCTTGATAATAATAATAATAATAATAATTTATTTCTGTAGACCTGAATACATAGGTATAGAAAACGTCACATAAAATTTACAAACAAGACAGAAATGTATGAGTAGAAACAAACTTATATATAATTCGTTACAAACAATACATTTAAAACATTTAAGTAAAATTAAAACATTTAAGTAAAATTATAATAAAACATTTAAGTAAAATTGCAGTGGAGGTATTCCTCAACACTATAAAAAGTGTGAGCTAGTAAGACCTCTGTTACTCGGGTTTTGAAAGCTTTAATATCATTTATGCATTTTATGTTATCCGGAAGTTTATTGTAAAGCTTGATTGATGTAATTAGAGGTCCTTTACTTGCCATAACTAATTTATGTCTAGGTATAACGAGATTTTGTGCATTTCTTAAATTGTACCCGCTATTTATAGAAATATCACCTCTACAAAGAAAATTCTGATGATTAGACCTTACATATAACACACATTTTAAAATATAAACGGAAATAACAGTTAAAATTCTTAAGTCTTTAAAAAGTTGTCTGCATGAAAATTGTCTATTTTTGAAAGTAATGGTTCTTATAGCCTTTTTTTGTAACACAAGTATGTCATTTATTCTATTACAATTTCCCCAGCATAATATGCAGTAATTCAAAATCAAGTGAATTTGAGCGAAATAATACATTTTCAGGATATCTACTGAAATGAAATGTCTTAGTTGCCAAAGGACATAACAGTGAGTGGCCAATTTAGATGTGATATGGTCAACATGAAAATTCCAAGAAACATTACAATCAAAATAAACTCCTAAAAATTTGACACATTTACTTTGAGTTATAGATGTACCATTGTGGCGGACCAGTAAACTATAATTTAACTCTCTTGGGGAAAATAATAGCATATTTGTTTTATTAACATTTAAAAATAGCCCATTGTTGTCACAATAACTACTCATAGTTTCGACAGCCATGTTAGCTTGATCTCGTAACAAAAAAGTATCTTTACTTACAACACTAAATGATGTATCATCAGCAAATTGAGTAATAAAAATATTAGAACTGGCTAAGTCGTTAATAAAAAGAAGAAAAAGAGTAGGGCCTATGACACTACCTTGTGGTACACCGGAACTGACTTTTCGAGAAGTTGACAGATTTTTTAAAGAATTTGAATTAAATAGAACTGTTTGGGATCTGTTAGTTAAAAAAGATTTTATCCACATCAGAGCAGGGCCCCTGATACCATACAACTCAAGTTTATGTAAAAGTAATTCTTGATTGACTGTCTCAAAGGCCCGAGAAAGATCAAAAAATAAAGTTAGACATTTATTATTTTTATCAAAATTTTCTAGGATATGATTGTACAATGTAAGAGTTGCATCTTGAGTGGAAAGCCCTTTTTGGAAACCGAATTGATAAGGATTTAAAATGCTAAACGTGTTAATATAATTTACTAGCCTGGTTTGGAATGCTTTTTCGTAGATCTTTGAAAATGCTGGTAAATAATCTTATAGATTTTGAGAAAATAAGGCCCAAATTTGGAAATACGACTTTTTACCTATATGAAAATACTATTTAACAAAGATTTTTCGTTTTTACTTTTTTTTTTCGTTTTTTTTTTATAAGGTAGGTAATCTTATTTTATTGACAAGTAGATTTTTTATAAAGAATCACTTTTGTTGTACAATTAATAACAACGATTTTTCTACTCTTGTAAACATCATCTGAGGACACAGTTTGACGTTCTGCGTCACGACGCTCTCTCCCCGTCACGCCGCTCTAAATTCCAACGCCAACGTCTTAACGTCCCTGCTAACTATCCTGACACAAGATAACGCTTCCGTACCGAATACAAAAATATAAAATGTCTGAAAAAGAAACGGACGATAATATACACCCAACGGTCTGCATATCCGATGGTGAGTTAATAACATAACAACCAAATTAAATTTGTAAAATGGGAATTTATTATTGAATAATAATTAATATTATTGTGTAACTCTTATTATTCAATAATGGTTAACCATTACATTTGAGGAATTTGTTGCTCGGCGACATCGCATTTAGCTCGTCCAGATGTGTATGCTATGGGCCATATTGCCTTCAAATAAATATATCACCATAAGAGATAATAAGAGTCTGGCTACCGAACTGTCAATGAACCCTCGCAAATATCTACTAAATAACAGCTCAGCTGATTGGGGTAAATGACACATCGGACGACTAGACTCACATTTATCCGAATATGCTTGATGTTACTACAGGGTTGGACTATCTTAGATAATTATCTCTCAATCTTCGCACCGTAGGTAGATCTGAACATAAGAGGTAGTTCGCTGGTATTGAACTAGCAGTATTTTAGTAGGACTACATAAAACCCCCCTAGGTGAGGCTGAATCATAAGGGATATCCGTCTGTTATAACAACGACGGTATCTCAGTAAGCGCACCTATATAAAAAAGAAAACGAAGAAACAAAGAATTATTAATAATAGTGCAATTCTGAGGACGTCTGCTGTCTATTCTCAAGAATTGTTTTTATTACAAATATTTGATGGCAAGTGGCCTGTTTATTTGAGCAGGACATATGTGAGGTCTAGATGAGATACAAGTTCTCATAACCTAATATTAAAAGAAATTTGTACATACTGAGTTTATTGGTTCATTCAAAAATTTGTACCAAACTTTGCATTGAATCCTGGTTTATCTTAATTAACATTATCACAACGTGGGTATATTAACTTGACGATCACTGCACTACTAGAGGAAAAGGCCAAATACAGTAAGTATGAATTACTTTGAATTTCACAAGGGGAGGTAGTTAAATTAAAATACGGGCTTTTAATAATTAGCTACAAGACCAGGGGTGGGCGGTTACAAAGTAAAGAGTGAGAATATTATAAAAAACAAAATAAAATTTATGATTATTTCAAACTATAATTAAAACAATTTTGTAACAAACCTAGCATATAGCATATAGATTATAAAACTTGAATTTAAATATTCACCTTATCCACCTTACTTACCGTATTTTCTGCCATACTCGAAGCCAGCTCTCTTTCCAACCTATCTCTCAAACTCTGTATACTTTCCAATTTTCGCGTTTTCTCTTCCAACTTCATCTCCAAACTCTCTTTTTCTTTCCCAAAACTCTCATTCAAAATTAAATTTTTTCGTAGGGTTTCTATTTCCTTTTTAAAACCTTCTACTACATTGTCTTTGGTTAAAAGTTTCCTTTCAAACGTCCTTTCGAAACATTCCAAATCATGGGTGAAAGTAAAACCGACAAAAGGTAGATTCCTTCCAGAAAATTGAGTGCGCTTTTTGAAAGAGTCCATGTTAGGGTTCTTTTTCTTTGTACCCAAGTCATTAAAATTGCTAGTGTCTTCTATAGAAGTTATCTTCGGTACATAAGGAGGTACCTGTTCTCTTAAAGTATCAAAAGTGACATTCTTGAACAAACTGTGGCTTTTAATTTGTTTTAAATTCAGTCTTGAGTTTGGGTCCGTTACTAAAGATTTTATTAGAGTGACATAGGCTTGAGATATCACTAGGTCTGGTGGAAATTTTAAACTGTTGTTGTGGTTAATGATTTTTGAATAAATGGAGGTTGAATTTTGGCCTGTAAATGGTGTATTTCCAATTGTAAGTTCATAAGCTAGAATACCTAGAGACCAGAAGTCACAGGAAACCTTAAAATATGAAAAATAATACATAGCATGTTTGGTGTTGAATTTATAACATTATTAAGTAACAAAAATCAATTTAAAAAACAAAATTGTTTAGATAATTTAGGCAGAGATTTTAGAGATAATTTCAAGTTAAAAAGTTAAAATAATAATTGTAATTTCAGGATCATTCAGATTGAAGCATTTAAGTTTGTTCCTATTTATCGTATTCTTTTTAAACGGGGTAACTCAAGTTTATACAAAAAAAAGGAGGGACAGCTGTATGAACTATGAACACTGAAAGATAATTCAGTAGTTATACATATAGAGTATAGAAATGGTTTGTGTATTATCTTTGATAAATGTCATCACTAGAAATTCTGCTGAATAAGATAGGTAGTTAAAAAACTGTAATGTATTTTATTGGGAACAATTGGTCAACTTTAAAATAAATTATCAACGGTTCAATAAAAAATTATTTTAACATCATATGTCTTTATCTAGCAAAGCTAATGTGGTTTTTCTTAAAAAAAAAAGAAGCAGCAAACTTGGGACATTATTAAAAAAATGCTATCAATTATAATGAATCAAGATATCAATAAAATGTTTTAATGCCCACACCGAGGCCCACACAAAAGCTCTATAATACATAATTACTAAAGACCATTAAAATTTGGCTTTGGACCATTTACAAAAACTATAATGTATACATAAATATATGCACGTGTTAGTAATACAGAGTCTATTTTGAGCAGATTGTACAGTAAAAATTTATCAAATTAAACAAAAGTTAAATAATTTTCTTTGTAATGTTTATTCTACTTACCCCATAGCCATTGTTCTTTCCATCTTTTCCATCCAAACATTGTAAAACTTCTGGAGCTACATAATCGGGAGTTCCAACAGGTGGCCCAGCAGTGACTAAACCATTTTCATTTAGTTTAGCAGCTGAACCGAAATCTGCCAATTTTATATGACCACAACGATCTAGAAGTATGTTGTCAGGTTTAATATCTCTATGAGCATATCCCATCAAATGTAGGTCTTCCAAAGCTAAAATCTTTTAAAAATATATAATGAAAGAAAAGTTATAAGATTATTATAATTAATTTACCATTTCAGCCAGATAAAACGTAGCAGCACTTTCAGGTAAAGTACCACCTTGTCTATACAGCAACCCTAGAAGGTCTCCTCCTGGATGATACTCCATTATGTAAACCAAATATGTAGTATCTTGAAATGCATATTGAAGTGAAGTCAACCAGTGCGAATTGCAAAAAGCCATTATATTCCTCTCTTCTTCAAAACTAATTCTGCTCAATTCATTGTCGAATTTTTTCATTGTTTTCATAGCATACACGTCTCCAGTTTGCTTTTCTTTAACTAAATGTACCTCCCCAAAATGACCCCTACCGATAACGTTTTTTATTTCGAAATCTGTAATATTAACTCTCAATCTTTTTATTTCCTTTATAGTTTCTTTGTACTTTTGGACAAATTGTGCAATGTTTGAATCGTATTTTTGTAAAGATTCTAAGCAACATTCTTCATATAAGGCTTGTAAAATGTCTAAAAGAGTTTCTCGTGATAGTAGATTTGGTTTATTTATTTTAGGAGCTGATCCTAAAATTTCGGCGTTTACTCGGGCAATACGGACACTAATTGGATCTTTATGGTGCTCCATTTTTAATTTGTGTTGTTTCTTTTATTGAAAGATGCACATACTTTGTAGTTTAAAAATTGTTAATAACAAACATCAAACAAACGACTATTAACCGTTGACCGGACTTTCAAAATTTTAAAATGGAATTTGAAAGGTAACTGTCAACAGTGTCAACCTGCCAACTAACTGACAGTTGCCTTAGACAAACAAATGAAATATAGATAAGTAACTGTATGGATTTAATTGAAGCCAAAAACTTTCTCCTGGTTCCTGGGTGTGATTCGTCTATTTTAAATAACAGCGGCAAAATTTAGCACTTGGAAATGGGAATTAACAGTTTGTTCATTGTATTTAGATCTTAGAATATATGTTATAAGATTTAGATCAACTAGTAGAACAATACCAATGAAAAATATCTTGGAGGACAATGGACAGTATTAATAGATGGCAGCAAGCTCCGTGGTGTCCAAGTCATGTCTTTGATAATTTTGTCGTCTTCGAACGGTTGTCGAAACTGAATAAAGAACGTAGGTAATTTCTCTATTTACTAATAGATGGACCGATAATCGATTCAGAATATTTGTTTTAAAAATGAGATATACGAGTTAAATTATGCTTGATGAACATCTAGAAAATATAAATAATATTAATTTAAATTTGGTAATCTACCCAAATGAATTTAAAAATTAGGAAAACTTTATGTATATAGAATCGAGGAAGCACTCGGGCCATTTTGATGAAGTTCTAACAGATGTCGCGGCAAAATAGGCCTTTTTACAGTGACTTTATATTAACAGTGGCGACAGAGACAATCCGTGGCGACAATAGAGTGTTCTCTTTTTGATTGGATGACAGAGTCACGTGGTATTATCCGCCATGTTGCATCGAAAATAGTTTGTGTCTATCACTGTGTTTACGGAGTTTATTTGTTTTCTTGACGATTTGTGTTAAACTATAAAAGTTTTGGTAGTTTTAAGTGAACATTATTTGCCCTGTGTAATAAACTTTAAATATCTGTGTTAATTTGGTTGTCTGGAATTGTTATATTATATACAGCAAATCTTGGAAAATTTACTCACCTGTTAGTGGTAAGGATTGTTTACAAAATACATACTGAAAATTTCTAGCTTTATATAGTATTATAAATGACTTTAAATAAATTTTCGATATTTATATAAAGCCTATATTTAGCAAAAGGAAAATACATTGAAAATAGTTCATTTGTTTTCATGTTTTAAGGTTGAACGTCATCTGCGAAACAAAAATGCCTGGGTGTGCTGCAGTTAATTGTAGCAATTCTTCCGAAAAGGGGTTTCTAATGAAACGTTTCCCAAGGGACCATGATAAAAGAAGACAGTGGCAAATTAGAACTAGACGGGATCATTGGACGCCAACAAATAATTCATATTTATGTGAAGTATGTTTATATTTTTTTATATTTGTATGAGGAGCCCTGGCTTATTATTTATGTTATTATTAATTGATATTTTTACCTTACTATTATAATTGCAGATTCACTTTGCTGCCAATATGTGGGAGAAGACCCGGGAGGATGGTACTCGCAAATTAAAGAGTGATGCTGTACCTACCATTTTTTCATTTTCCGAACCAATTATATCAAGGAAGCCTTCAACTCAGAGAAACTTGCCAGTCCAAGAAAAAGTAGAGCCTTTATTAATTGGTAAGTTTTTTGTACACCTACTTTCACAAAACTGGATATCCAAAATTAAAAAAAGTTAAAATAAATTCAAGAGGGAAATACTATTAATTTTTATTTTACAACCAAATGTGTAATAAGTAAATAAATATTACTCAAAATTAAATTTGTTTTGGGACAACTTAAAACAAAGTGTATACCCGCCTAGGGTCATTACAAAATGTTGGACAATTTGGAAAATAATTGAAAAATTTTAATTGACAATAAACCCATGTTATAGTGAAAAATTTAAAGATTATATTTTGTTGTAACATAAAAATTAATGTTACTTGGGTTTAAATTCAAGAGGGAAATACTATTAATTTTTATTTTACAACCAAATGTGTAATAAGTAAATAAATATTACTCAAAATTAAATTTGTTTTGGGACAACTTAAAACAAAGTGTATATCCGCCTAGGGCCATTACAAAATGTTGGACAATTTGGAAAATAATTGAAAAATTTTAATTGACAATAAACCCATGTTATAGTGAAAAATTTAAAGATTATATTTTGTTGTAACATAAAAATTAATGTTACTTGGGTTTATTCTAAGTTTTTTATTTTTTTTTACCACTTTATACATGTTATCTTCAATGTAAATAAATTAGTTTAAATTTCTTGGAAAGCAGAATTTTTTAAAAAGTATTTTTCTTATAAAATTAATAATAACAAAATTTTCCGTATGTAGCACTGTATATAGCATTTCCCAATAAAAATAAAAGAAATTGATAAAGAACTACCTGATAATTACCATTTTGTTTGTACCAAAATAAGCAAATAATTGAATGATTTATTTTTCTTTTAGAAGTAAATTCAATTGAGCCACACATTTCAACAGATGTAATAGCAATACTTTCTACATCGACTAGTAATCTGCTATCTACTAGTAATGTGCCATCTACTTCAGCTACTGATTTTATTGGTAATCTGACATCGACATTAGAATCTAGTTCAAGTGAAGAAAGTATATCAAGTATTTCTTTTACCGAAGATGTAAATAAGGAAAATATTTTATATAAAACATTGTATAATAAGGAAAGGATCAAAGCTAAGAAATATAAAAGACTTTTAAGAAACAGTAGAAACAAAATCAAAAACCTTGAAAAGCATGCCAAAATCTCTTCTCAATCTAATACAACTTTGATGCGGGTGTTGTTTAATGATGACCAAATTATGGCTCTTAAAAAAAAAGAGGCTAACAAATCTACTAAATTTATGAAGTGGTCAAACGAAACGATTACAAAATGTTTAAAACTTAAATTTTCTTGCGGTAACAATGGTTATAATGAATTAATAAAGCAGGGTTATCCTTTGCCATCCCTTAGAACACTACAGAGAAAACTTCAACATATACAATTTGATTCTGGCATACTTGATGAAGTGTTTGAATTTATGAAAATTAAAGTACAAAATTTTAAACCACATGAAAGGGATTGTATGTTGGTTCTTGATGAAATGGCTATCACACCAGGAAATACGTTTGATGGTTCACTGTATAAATATTTTGGGGAAACAACACTGCCACACCATTCTGGAACAGCAACACATGTTCTTGTTTTTATGCTAGGTGGAATTTCTACTCGCTGGAAACAAATTGTAGCTTATTATTTTACAACTGATTCGGTAAATGGTGTTGTCTTAAAGGATATCATAGAACGCCTATTTCAAAAAGCCGAAGAGTTAAATTTAAATATTATTAGTGTTACGTCAGATATGGGTGCCTGCAATCAAGGTTTGTGGAAAAGTTGGGGAATTTCTGCTGGTAAATTCTCACCTATAAACTGTAAGATTCTGAACCCTTCAAAACCAGATGCATTTATTTATTTTTTTGCTGATGTTCCTCATCTGTTCAAGAATATCAAATCAATGATTATTCAAAATAAAGTCGTTCAATTACCAGATGAAATTGTCAAAAAATATAATTTACCTTCACAAGAAGTTCTGGCAAGTCATATAAGTGAACTATTAGCACATCAGAAAACTCACACCTTTAAATTGGCGCCAAAACTTAGTGAAAAGGATTTACTGCCAACGCATTTTTCTAAAATGAAGGTTTCAACATCAACCAACGTTATAAGTCACAGTGTAAGTAGTGCTTTGAAATTTTTAGCTGAGGTACTTGACAAGCCTGAGTATTTAACAACAGCCTGGTTTTTGGATCAAATTGAGAAATGGTTCTACTTAATGACTTCCAGACATCCTTCTTGTGCCTTAATTAAATTTAACCCCATTGTATATGAAGAAACTATTAAGTTTTTAAATGATTGTATTTATTTGTTTTCTAATATTAAAGTGGGATACAAACAATTATGGAAGCCTTCCCAAACTGGAGTCCGAATATCAACCCAGTCCATTTTAGAAGTCCAAAGCTATTTGTTGGAATCCAAAAATTATGAGTTTGTTTTAACAAGTAGATTTTCACAGGATTGCACTATGGTTTCTAGAAAGGAATTTTTTGGCCAAAAGTGATTTTTTCAACTCTTAGTAAATACATTTTTAAGTCGATATATTAAAAATTAATACTCCAGAGCTCACGAATCCTAAATGGGAATTTTATTTGAGCGCCCCTTCTACCTAACTCAGGTAACAACAAGTTGTAGTTTCTGTCCGTGGTCAGTTACGGTAAAGCAGTCACCGAGCGTAGACAAACTTTAAAGCTGAGCTGTTTTTGTAATTTTTAAAAATTGGATTTTCAGTGACTTGTGGTATTATTGTTAAGGTATGTACTTTTAATTGTTATAAACAAAAATACGTAATTCTTCACCCCAGTTTTTTAAATTAATTAATACATAAATAGTGTATATTTATTTTAAAAATTGTAAACTCCAAGATTTAGGTAGACTTATAAAAATTTGGCTGAGTTTGGCCAAGATATTTTTACTACGATAACATTCCGTCTTTATCAGTGATTGTTATTCAATATAATTTTTTTGCTACTAACTGCTACCCTTTCTAAAAAAAAAATTTTTTTTAGCCATGCACCGTTTTAAAATTGAAGACTGTTTTGAACTGTGGCTAAAAGAAAGAGACAAAGGCGATAAATTTTCTGCTATTTATCTTCATATTATAGAGGAAGTAGGAGAAGAGATAAATTCATCTAATACACAAAAAATTAAAGAAAAAATTAATCGTTTATGTCGCAGTTTTGATGAAAGATTGACTAAAGCGTTGCGGAACAAGGAATATTTTAAGAAAAAAAATTCGAATTGGCTAAAAAGTGATTTTAGTATTGAAATAAATGAACCTATGCCATCTACATCTTTCGGCCGTCCCACAATTCCGTTTTCTGAAAAATCGAATCGATCAAAAAGAAGAGAAGCCTCGCAGTTATCACATGAAAAACAACATGAGTCATCATTAATAGTACAAGCTGCAAGTATGGCGGCACGACAACAAGGAATGCAAGATTTAGCAGTCGTGCTAAAAGAAGTAAGCAAAAGCCCATCTCGACCAGCTAAAATTAGAAAAATGCTGTTTTCGCCTAAAGAAGAAACTGTAAAGTATACGCCTGAAGAAGCCCTAGAATTTATTCTAGATAACAATTTTAGTAAACAGCAGTATTTAAACATCAGACACGGAGCTCTTTCAAGAAAATCTGATATGTACCCAAATTATAATGAAGTGTGGAAATGTAAACCTAAATGTAGACCAACCGGTATTATTGTTTCTGATATTGTAGCAGAAGTTCCTTTATCAAATCTTCTAGAACATACTACAAAAAGAATTGTATTTTTACAAGAAGAGGCCATTGTGCAGTACATGAAAATGATTAAGCTGAATGAAATTAGTGCAGAAATAATATTTAGTTATGGCTTCGATGGAAGTAGTGGCCAATCAGCTTACAAACAGAAATTCAGTACTTCAGGTACTCAGTCCGATGAGTCTTTATTTGCAACGACTTGTATACCTCTTCGTTTGCAGTCGAAAAATAATGTTATTTTGTGGAACAATAGAACTCCTCAGTCTGTTCGGTTCTGTAGACCACTTAAGTTAGAGTATACTAAAGAATCATCAGAACATATATTAAAAGAGAAAAAAAATATTGACTTGCAGATTGAAAAACTAAAAGAACTAAAATTACTATTGCCTGAAAATAAGCTAATAAATATTAAATGTATTCTTTTTATGACTTTAATTGATGGAAAGGTACTTAATACTTTAACTGGTACAAAGTCAAGTCAAACTTGTCCAATATGTGGTGCTACTCCCCGAAGTTTTTTAAAAGTTGAGAACCTCAAAACAACTAATATCTTTAACCCAAAACCAAATACTTTACAATATGGAATAAGCCCATTACATGCTTGGATTCGTTTTTTCGAGTGCATACTACACATATCCTACAGGCATAATTTATGTGAATGGCAAGTTAGAGGTACCGAAAATAAAGAAAGATTTGCCAACAGAAAAAAAAATATTCAAGAACGATTCTTATCCCTTTTACATCTACATGTAGATAAACCAAAATCAAGTGGATTTGGTAGCACAAATGACGGCAATACTGCTCGTAGAGCCTTTAGCAACACCAAATTGTTTTCGGAAATAACAGATGTTGATGAAACTCTAATAAAAAAATTTAAAATCATCCTAATTTGTTTGTCTTGCCAGTACCAACTAGATGCAGAAAAATTTGAAATTTTTTGTCATGAAACTGCCAGACTATACATGAAAAAATATTCCTGGTATCCTATGCCTGCAACCATTCACAAAGTTTTAGTACATGGGAGACAGATAATGGAGAATACCATATTGCCCGTGGGATATTTCGGGGAAGAGGGATCTGAAGCAAGAAATAAACTTTACAAATATGATCGACAATTTCACGCTAGGAAAACAAGCCGACAAAATAATCTCGAAGATGTTTTTCATCGAGCTATGGACACCTCAGATCCCATTATTTCAAGTATAAATTTACAAAAACGAATAAATAAACAACAAAAGTTTAAGTTTCCAGCTGAAGTTACAGAAATGCTTTTGGAACAACAACCACAAACTTTGGAACATGAAGAAAATTTAGAAGATGATTATGACATTTGGACTCACTTGAGCTAGATATGGAAATGTGATTTTACTTTTTATTTAAACTATCAAATATATTTTGAGAAAAAAGATATTTATTATTTTAATTCTTGTTCTAAATGGCTCAAAATGAGTTTTATAGTGTTAATATACTCCATTAAAAACAGTTGAGATCATAATTTGTTTTTTTAAATCTTGTTTTGACTTTTGGCCAAAAAATTCCTTTCTAGAAACCATAGTGGATTGCCTTGAAAATTTATTTTCTGTGCTAAGAAGCAAACAAATAATACCAAATGCCGTCCAAGTGAAAAATAATTTAAAACTAATTTGTATATCACAATATTTAAAAAATTCTAGTTCAAGTAGTTAAGATGAGGACGATCGTGAATTTTTAACTGGCTTCCTAGATACTACTCATTGTAAAAAACCTTTATATGACAATGTTCAGATTCCTTCAGACATACAGACACCACCGTTTAATCCAACTAATAGTGAACTAAACTCACTTTATAATATTTGTGGATATATCCTACAAAGTATTATAAAAACTTCCAAAACTTGCCAAAATTGTATCCGTTCCGCAGGCTCCAAAACACCAGTACATGCCAGTTTTACAAAATTTTCTCTACTTAAAAGATTTAAAGAACACTCACTATTTTTTTGTAACGAAGCACTGTTTTGCTTTTTTCTGGAAATGGAAACTATTTTTAAAAAATTTATCTCAATTGTATCTAAGCAAAATATAAATTTGAAAGATTTTTTTTTGAATGAAATGTCCTCCATTTCTATTAACTTGCCAGATTGTCATAATTTAGAAAAAAAAATTATTAAAAGATTTGTAGTGTTTCGTTTAAAAATAAATTCAAAAAAATGCGAAAGTTCAACAAAGCGACTAGCAAGTAAAACTGTAGCTGGACATTTATTGTAATTAGGGTTATACTATTTCGAAGTAATGTTTGTAATTAATAAGTACTTTTAGTTTGTTTAGTTTAGTTTGTAAATAATAAATATATTTACAATTAGTTTTTTTCGGTTTACTTTTCGTACCTATCTTTAAAAATTTATTTAGATATAAGTAATACTTTTCGTTAAATATAAGCCACGTTTGTAAATAATAAGTGTACTTTTAGTTTGTTTAGTTTGTAAATAATAAATATATTTAGTTTTTTTCGGTTTACTTTTCGTACCTATCTTAAAAAAATAATTTAGATATAGGTAATACTTTTCATTAAATAGAAACAATGCTTTTGAATAATAATTGTACTTTTACTTCATTTTTCCGGTTTGCATTTCCTGCCTATCTAAAAAAAATTATTTAGATATAAGAATACTTTTCGTTAAATAGAACCATGTTTTTTTAATAATAAATGTAATTTTAGTTTGTTTTTTGTTTGCTTTTCCTACCTATCTCAAAAAAATAATTTAAAATTAACACTATTATACACACTCAGTCTCAAAGTTTAATTGTAATTATTTTTGTCCTATATGCTACTGTCTCTAAATTATTAAAAAAATTCTTAATAATATTTTATAAATACATTGTTATTTTACGTAGATCTGTGTTTTTTTAATTTTTTTTCCCCAATTTACTATTTCATTTGTAATCTACAAAAAAGAAAAGAAACTATAGTTATAGGCCAAACTATATTAAAGTTCATTATTTTTTATAATAATTTTAACCTTTATCTTCACAGAAAATATTTTGGTATTACTAATTTAACTAAAGTGCAAAATTTTACACTCTTTAGTCTTTTTACACATGATTTTTTGCGTAAGATTTCTTTAAAAAAAATACTTAAATTATGCTTTTATTTGAATTTCGATGCAACATGGCGGGTGGGCGGAGCTTAGACGCTATTGTCGCCACTGTCTTGTTAGAGTCACTGTAGGCATTTTCATCACAAAAATTTTTGGTGCGCATGCGTTAGCATCAGCCATCTTTTTCGTACTGTTTTTTGTAAACAACCATGCTAAAGTGCCTGCCTATAAAAATTAAAATAAATATAAATTTAGGTTAATTGTAAAAAAAGTGAAAAAAAAAAATAAAGTAAGAAACATAATTGAAAAAAAAAATTCTAAGCCATTGTAGTAATGTCGTCTGTACGAAAAGGAACAACAAAACGGTGTTATGGAGTATGTAAAAGTGATACACGGTACAAATCATTCAAAACCAATACATATTATTTTATAAATTTTCCAAAGCCATGTCTGGAATATCGCAAAAAAATAATTAAATCATCAAGCAAATCACATATTAAAGCATGTGCAAAATGTGCGAAATGTGAATTATGGGTAAAAAAATGTGGCAGAAGTGATAGAGGTTTTAGATCTATAGATGATGTTACCAAGGATACTTATATTTGCTCACTACATTTTCTCGGAGAAAGTGGTCCAACTGAACAAAATCCTGATCCTTTAAGCTATCAAGAATCCCAACATATTGATAAATCAATCAATATGGTAAGATATAAAATAATTTAAACACAAATATGATTTTCGGAGTTTTAACCTCAAACCTGTTTTTAGGTGAACAAAGTAAGAACCAGCTTATTTGAAAATTATAAAAGAGTAAATATCGAAAAAGTAAGTGGATCTGAATTTATGAAAGTAGATAATATTTTAACAGATACTCAGGTACAGTGTGAATTAAATGAAATTATAAAAATGTATTAATTGTAATGAAACATTTTTGTATTTATTATAATAATAATAATACTCTCCCTAATTCACCCCCTTACGAGTGAATTTTAACCCCAAAAGCTGAGCTTGTCCGGGGAAAGGGACGGCTATTATTATTATTTGCCGTGGCGCTCCGGGGCGACTTAAAGATGATTGATGGTGCCATTTGTGACATTTGACAGGTGAGGAAAACCCGGAAAACCTCACCCACCATCATAAAAACCTCACCCACCATTATAGACATCAACAGCTCATGAAGAGGTTCACAATGTACTTGATGATAATGCTTGTTTTGTTGAACAAATATTACCAGATAAAACGTCTGAAATGAGTATAATCGACGGAGGTACAAATTGTGAAGAAGCTAGGAAGCATACAAGAACAATAGAAATTCAGACCGATTCGACAAAGATGCCTAATAAAATTATTCAGGTTAAGTTGTAAAAAAATTCAGCCTTGGAAAAATTCATTAATTCTATTCGTAGTGATAAAAAAAAAAATGCATATTTTATACAAGTTTACATTTTGAGCAAATCCAAGCTTTACATAGATTTTTGAGCTCAGCTTGCGAAAACTTTGATTATTGGGGTAGTCGAGAGTCAAAGCATGAAAGTACTGAAAATAATAGTAAACACAAATTAACAGCATTGCAGCAGTTGATTGTGGTATTATTAAGATTACGAATGGGATATTTAATAGAATAGTCTACAAGTTTGATATTTCTACGGGATTTGTTTCAAAAATATGTACAACTTGGATTTATTTTTTTTATAATGAATTTACCACTCAATTGAAGCCATTTATGTTACCATGTAGGAAAACAATAGCTGAAACATTACCAAAAATATTTCAGTCTATAAAAAACATAAGAGTAATTGTAGACTGTGCTGAATTTGTTTGTCAATCACCATCAAATTTTGAACACCAAGGTAATTTATATTCAAGTTATAAAGCCCATACAACTTTAAAAGTTTTGATAGGATGTACTCCAAATGGGTGTAATAGTTTTGTATCTGATGCATTCGAGGGTTCAATGTCCGACCCTGAAATATTTAAATGATCAAAAATAGCAGACCTATTGCAACCTGGAGATGTGGTATTAGCAGATCGAGGTTTTACGGTTCATGATGTCCTTGAAGCTAAGCGAGCACATTTGAATATTCCTCCGGTTTTGAACGGACGAGACCGTTTAACAGCTCAAGAGGAGATTTTGATGAAGAAGATAGCAAAACAACGAATATATGTTGAGCATGTTATTGGGCGCATAAAAAAATGTAGACTTCTTTCAACGATTCTACCTTTAAATATGCGTACTATCATGTCACAAATTATATTTGTTTGTGCATGCTTGGTCAACTTTCAAACGCCAATAGTTTTAAATGAATCAAATGAAGACTGGTGTTTTAGGAAATAAAATAAATTGAAAGTCAAAATAATTGTAATATACCTATATTTAAATTTCAAAACACATAACATTAAATTGAAAGTCAAAATAATTGTAATATACCTATATTTAAATTTCAAAACACATAACATTTGTAATGTTACAATATATTTAATTTTGTATTTTTTTATATTGTAAAAATAGATTTATGAATTTTGTTTTTGTTACGAATACTCTTTGTAATATATTGAGGAATATAAAAATAAAAAAAAACATGTTGCAAACAGTAGGTTTGGAAATTCTTTATGAAATATATTTCACTTCGATAAGTCAAAAGGTATTAAACGCCGTGGGATTC
The DNA here is from genome assembly GCA_927349885.1 of Psylliodes chrysocephalus. NCBI lineage: Eukaryota > Metazoa > Arthropoda > Insecta > Coleoptera > Chrysomelidae > Psylliodes > Psylliodes chrysocephalus. Next base: position 82,800,574 of record OV651813.1, on the reverse strand, counting down.
TCATTTCAAAATACTCTGGAGCCAAAATATTTTGATGGAATGCACTAACGTGCTTAAGTATAGGTTCAATGAAAGTACCATCATAATAAATCTTCTCTACATGGAACCCCTTTGAAGTCCAAATTACAAAATCACACCACAATCTTTCAGTTATTGCCATTTGAGTTTGTATTTGATAGTAATATGGGTGATTTCGTTTTAACTTCATGCATGTTCTACCAACAGAAGTACAACAAAATGAAGTACGCTGCTGTGGTGTCAGGAAATGTAAGTCTGTTGGGTTAAAATTTTCTAAAATTTTTGGGCACTTGATTTCCAACACTCCAGTTGTATTCCTCAATGGATCCAAAATTAAGCCATCTGGCGATGCGCCTAATCCTGGATACTTGGAATTCACCCTGAACTTCATAAGAAAATTTTTTTGAAGTAAAGTCTTTGTATTTTTGACGTGCAATTTCTTCATTTTCTCTACCGTATTGCATTGCTTCAGTCGTTATATTTTGTTGGACCCACAGCTGAGAATTGACGAGCAAAAATTTGGTCATTTGTTTTACCAGTCTTAAATTGTTTAATTTTTGAAGCTGTTATCAATATTTTACGGTATTGCCACCACTTATCATCATCTTTGAGCTCCTAAAGTTATATGAACAGGCCCAATCCTATTATTGCACACATTAGTCGTTAGACGATAAACTAATGTTTTTAACTGACTTTTTCTCGGTTTATCTAATATATAATCTTCATATTGCGGCTGTAGTAACAATTGCCACATAGAAGGAGCTTTTCGGCTAGCATTTATTAATTGTAAGTCAGATAGTAAATTATTTATTTTTTGTTTGTCTACAGGTCTTGTCAAACTTCGTCTAGGATCATATGACCTGCGTTTACTGATGTCATTTTTATTTTTGTATTGTTGCTCATCTGCTTTGTGAAGTTCTTTTCTTTTTCTACCTTGATTCCAGCTACATAGTTTACTTGTACAAAGTACATTATCTTCATCACATTCATTCAAATAATTTAATGAAACATATAGCAAAGCAGCTACATGAGAACACCGGCCCATACTCAATGCTTTGCAATCACAAGTACCATGAATTACTCGGGTAGTTGACGGATTGATCATAACTGAAACTTGATGGACTTCTCAGGGCCGCTGAGAGCCAGGCCGGGCCCCAGGACAATTCTCTAGATCGGGCCCTATAAAACAAAAAAGCAAAAAAAACTATTCTCCCTACTTCAATTATTTCTTCTTCTAAAAAAAAAGTCCTCACATCAAAAGGCTATTCTCCCTACCTCAATTCTTTCTCCTAAAAAAAAAGGTCAGCCTAAACTTAACTTCCTACTCTCATCTTGTGTCGAATGCAGAACAGAAAATGTTATCGGGCCCCCCTTACAGCGCTACCGGGCCCCCATTTAAGCCCGGGCCCCGGGAATTAGTCTCGGCTACCCCCCCCCCTCTAGTCGGCCCTGGGACTTCTTTATCTTTATAAGAAGCTTGAATTTTGCATTTCAAGCAAAACATTTGATCAGATGTCACGCCTTCAAGAATTTCAAAAACATGGCCGCTATCCACATACTGTTTGCCTCGTTTCAATGGTTTGGATGTACTGTAATCAGCTTTTGGACTTTGATCATGATTATTGTGGTTTTCAATGTCACTGTGACTATTGTTGTCGTCTATGTATGATGTCACTAGATAATGATATATAGATCCATAGCTGAAGTTCTTAAGCACTTTGTAAGAAGGAAATGGTTGCCAAATGTTAGGATAATTTATTATTTGACTTCGCAAAAGATTTGGACTTTGATTGTGTGTACTTAAGATATTTTGTCACTTTCCTTTGTCAACAGTTTGGTCCACTCGTACATTGTTCCTAATGGCATTTTTGACTCTGTAAATTTCATAAATTTTTATATATTAGTTCATATTAAAATTTTTATTTATAATCACAACGACTCAACATATAAAATTCTGTATTTTAAATTGTCTAATTAATAATGTCATGTATAGCCTCAAAATATTAATGATTTATTTTATTAATTATTTCCATCAGTAATTCTCACATTAACTAAAATGTTTTTTTAAATACTGTGAATGAATTGACATTATTAATTACAATAAAAATGTAAACTATTATTTTTTTTATAAGTTTTTAGATAGTGAACAAATATCGATGTCTAACCTCTCAATCAGCTCACATTTTTTTCCTTTTTGCGGTCGTCCATGACATTTTAGCCACCTTCTCAATTGTTCACAATTATGAGCTTCAACTGAATCATAAATAAGTGAAGCACCATCGATGGTTGTTTCTAATAATTTATTAATTTTTGGAGATAATATCCCTTTCCCAGCCATTGTTGATCAAAACAGTACGAATCTTTTGAACTACCGCCATTTCAACATGGCGCCTACCTTGCGCTCGTCTTATGATGAAAAGGGCTATCCAATGAAACGTCCATAAGGTTGTCTTCTTTGTCTGCATTGACTAGGTCGATTAGAAATACCTTGAAGAAAAAGGTGACGAATGTAGGAATATACATTTTTTATGAATTGTTCAAGACATGGCCTTCTTTACCGGCCATGTTCAAGATAATTAAAAAACGTTTTTGATAAAATATTTATTTTACGTGAAGTACAGTTTAAAAATTTAAATTCAATGTTCATCCACTAAGTGTTATAAATATTTGTATCCAATTTTTTAAGCCAGATACATTCTAAATGTTGTTTTATTTTCTAATCCAGCTTTCGTGGTTCGTTTTGTTCCAAGTTTTTTATATAATCTAGAACGAAAAAAATTAACATGAAACCTTGCAGATCGCGTATGTATTAATACAGGGCATTCCTGGGTATAGAATTCACTAAAAAATTGTCGATTTATAGACGTGGTAAATACAGCTCTGTAAAGCTGGCCCCCCGAAATTCGAAAATATTAGTTTTAAAAGCGGCATACGTTTGACCACCTATTGACAATATTTGATCACCCACTAACTTTTTTTGACCACCCTCAGAAACCAAAATATTTAAAAAAATAATATTGACCGAATGCCCGCTGGACCCCCGAAGTTATTGTTTTTTAAAACTGACTGCACCATAGGATTAACCAATTTTTGACCATGTTTGACCACGACTTAGATTTTTGTAACACCCCTTAAAATAATTTAAAGGTGGTAAATTATAGAAAAACAAGAGTTCTAAGATGCATTTCAACTTTGAAAGATAGATCAATGGTCAGAAAGACACAATAGGATCTAAAAATGATGTATCGCCGTTTGATCACTCCCTAAAATACCTTGGAAGACCCCAGAGAGGTTAAAAATTCAAAGAAAATATCGTCGGTCTAAAGCACACATATTGTAACTCAAAATTTAATGTTATAACGATCTTGGTACAAATTAAATCGCATTTTAGTCTTCTTTATTGGGCACAAACATTGTAGCTCCAACATGGCTCCAACACCCACCAAACTACAATAAATTCAAATTAAAATTGAGAATTAAGGCATTTAATTACACTTTCTAGAAGTTTAAATTTGCGATTGTCCAAAAATGCCTTTTTGGATATACAATAAGTGTGCTTTAGACCGACGATATTTCCCCATCCAATTTCTAATTCAAAAAAATAGTCAATCGACATAAGGACATAATAAATATCCACAAAGGTTTAAAATTATGTTTTGACGTTTGACCAGCTCCTAAAATAATTTTAATTTTCCCAAGTAGGGTAAAAATTCGAAAAATAAAATTCGAAAATCGAATTTCTACTTGAAAAAAATGGTCAAAGGATATACGTTTACAATAAAGATCCATAACGATTTAGAAATAGGTTTTGACGTTTGACCACCTCCTAAAATAATTTTAATGTTCCCAAGTAGGGTGAAAATTCGAAAAATAAAATTTGGAAATCGAATTTAAAATTGGAAAAAACGTTCAAAGGTACGGAAGCGTAGAAGGGCCAATTTTTAAATAAAATAATTTTTCTGTAAAATTCCGAGTTGCAACTCGGAATTTTGTATAATTCCGAGTTGTAACTCGGAATTTTATATAATTCCGAGTTGCAACTCGGAATTTTGTATAATTCCGAGTTGTAACTCGGAATTTTATAATATACATTTCATTAGTTCTATCTGCTTTCAGGAAGGTGATAATATGCCACTAACTTTGGAGGAATTTTTAAAAACCAGGGGATTCACTGATGAAAAAGTGGATTTCTTTAAAACTGAAAACGTAACTATTTTATCTTCACTGTTTATCATATCCATAAAATAACGCATAAATTTAATATTAGCTAAATAAAGAATTTAAAAATTTTCGAAACAGGTCAATTGTTAATTTTAATTTACGGTTTTTTAAAAGAATAATCTAGTATATAGGGTGTGTTGGTGTCATCACCATTGTTTTTTTGCGTGGGTGCGTGCGTGCACACGTTCCTGCGTGCGTGCGTGCGCGCGCGCGTGTGTATGTGACTCTGAGTGTCTGTCTGTACACTCGTCAACTCATGAACGGATATAGAGAAAACACTAAATTTTAAAGTTAGGCTTTAATCCATCCACTAAAGAGTTGTTTTGATTTTGGACATAACCGGAGCATTTGGGAGTACTTTTTAACGGCCATTTGGGTACTTTAAAGAATATATCTGATAATTACGTTTGGAGAAGAACATTTTTCAAATAGAAGTTTGTCATATAATTTTTGTTATATACATAATTTTACTAAAATAGTTCGTATTCCAAAATTTTTACAAAGCTTACAAAATTTAAATTTTTATGAAAATTGTTTAAAAAACGTTATTTCTCCGATCGGCATTAAATCTCAATTTTAGTGACATTAAAAATCATTTTTACTTTCCTACCTGTATACAGATAAGGATAGTATAGTAATCATGAAAATTTTCGACCTCGGTTTTTTGACAGATTTTTACGTTTTGAGGTCCCCTAAATCCGTTTTGACTATTTTCGCGATGATGTCTGTGTGTATCCGTTTTGACTATTTTCGCGATGATGTCTGTGTGTGTGCGTGTGTGTGTGCGTGTATGTATGTGTGAGCGCGCGCGTGTGTGTGTGTGTGTTTGTGTGTGTGTGTGTGTGTGTGTGGGTGCGTGCATGCGTGTGTGTGCGTGCTAAATAGATTTTGGGCATAGTCAGAACGTCTGGGGGGGTACTTTATGGATGGTCATTTTGCTGCTTTATGGAATATATCCGTTATTTACGCTTAGACAAGAAACTTCATCAAATAAAAGTTGTTTCAAATATCACTCTCTATAATTTTTGTCTCATACATTATTTTCCTAAAATGGACCGTATTCGAGAAATTTGAGGAATATTGAAAATTTTGACTTTTGAACCTAACACAAAAACTGATATAGAGAAAAATACCAAATTTTAAACTTAAGCTTTAATCTGCACTGCAGTGAACTAAATAGATATTGGGCATAGTCGGAACATCTAAGGGAGGGGGGTACTTTATGGGAGTTCATTTTGCTACTTTATGGTATATATCCGTTATTTACGCTTAGAAAATACAATAGGTTGTACAAAATAACCAGAAAAGGCCTGTATCTAATAACTAGATAGGAAAGTCATGTGTTGGACACATCAGATTTTTAAATTTTTCCCCCCTGTAAGTATATTTAATCAAAAAGTCATAAAATACGATTAGAATAAACAATAATAAAAATACGTAAATTATATGTGAATTATATATCCGTTATACTTAAAAGAGGTTTTAATTTTTTAAACACACTGTATAAATAATAGAAGAAAAAATTATATGTTCCATACGGCAGAGAAACAGATTTACTGCCTTGGCTAGTTTTATTGCTTCGACTTCGCCTCAGTAATGAAATACTAGAGCCACGGCAGTAAATCTGTTACTTCTCTAATTTTTGTTTTATACATGATTTCCCTAAAATGGACCGAATTCGAGAAAATTGAGGAAATGCCCAAGAAAGATAAGAAATCATATTTTATAACTTAATTATAACAGGAAAATCATCTGTTGGACACACTAATAATTTTATGTACAGGGTGAACTACCTTCGTGTGATGACGTCTTTATTAATATTATATTTTTAATCGAACACCCCATTTTTCGCATTTCCGGATTGCATTTCCAAAATGTATCACACGTTGTTTCAAATTGGTACAGAGTGAACAAAAATACAAAAATCTGATGTGATCAACATATGACATTGCTGTCTTACCTAAAGTTATTATAGGCTTTTTTCGGTTATTCTGTACAACCTATTGTATTACCCCTGTAAATATTTAGAGAATTAATTAAATACATCATACTAAAAATATTAAATTTTGTTTTTAGATCGATGCTAATTCATTACGTATGATGAGTAAAGATAAATTAAAAAAAATTATTCCTAAATACGGCGATAGATTTGCCATTGTAAGTTTCTGTAAAAAAATTAATACAGGAAAAAAACAAAGTTTAATTGAAAAATTAAAATTAAAATTATCAGACAAAGATGCAAAAAAAGATCAAGGAAATAAAGTAGCTCCCAAACGAAGAAAGAAACAAACAAGAATCATCGAAATAGGATGGATTTGTAATAGTAAAAAAAATAATGAACTTAAATATGTAAGAACTCAAAAAGGAGGAGGAACTCGTAGACTTTCTGTCGATGGAAATTTAATGTGCACTCATATTTTGGAAAAAGCAATAACTCTATTTTTTCCTAATGGAATGTCGGCCAAAGGAGATATATCCTTATTTAATTACGAACTTTTAGATTACCAACGGCTAAAGTGCGATCTAAATTTAACAATTCATGAAATATACGACATTTCGGCCTTAACAACTTTTAGGTTTTATTTGTCAACTATATATAAAGATGATGCTAATTCTTCAGATGAAGATGAAAATGAACCGCCTGGCACCGCTATGCATCCATTGCGTTCACAAAGATTTTCTCAAGTCAATAATTTTGAAAATTTAGTAAAAGAAGCCATCGAAGAAGAAGAAGAAGAAGAAGAAGAAGAAGAAGAAGAAGAAGAAGAAGAAGAAGAAGAAGAAGAAGAAGAAGAAGAAGAAGAAGAAGAAGAAGAAGAAGAAGAAGAAGAAGAAGAAGAAGAAGAAGAAGAAGAAGAAGAACGACAACTAGAATCACAAATGGCTGAAATAGAAACTACAATAGATACTACGATAAGTAATACTAATGAGTTGTTAGATTTTTTAGAAGACGGATTAACTAACTTTGAAGCCAATTTGGATCAAGTATGTATAGTATTTTATAGTATCTATAGGGTAAACGAACAATAACAAAAAAGTTCTATCGGGTAGGCACTTCACGCACTTTTTTTAAAAATGTTGGGACATGGTATATTTTGTTTTAATAGGAATCTGTTTTTGGTAAACTACTTTAGACATTTAAAAATTTAAAAATCATACAAAAACTGGGAGTTTAAGAAGATAAAAATTAAAAAACAAACTAATAAACCTCAACTGATCTAAGCGCTTTGAGAAAAAGTACGAGTGTTTTAAGAAGTTCATGAATTCCTTTAAAAGGAATTAGTGAACTTATAATTTTTTTAAAATATTTAATATATTTGGCTACTTAACTTTAGGGTTGATGGAAAGGGGTTAATATTTAATAATAGTAATTTTTCTTAGGACGCAATATTCCTATAAAGTGGATTTTTAAGGATTTTAGCAACCGTACTTTGGCATTAAAGTTGTAGGTTAATAAAAACAGGAACCTATTAAATATGGTTCCATTCAAACAAAATGATACTGTCCAAATGTTTTTAAAAAAGTGCGATAAGAACCAAAAATAAAGACTATTCCTAATGAAAGAACTAGTTAGAATATTTTTAAAAAATTCTTCTTTTTAGATAATCGAATCTGAGCAATCAAATGGTTTTCTAGCTTCCCCACAAGATGTCGATAATAATTATATTCTAGTATTACACAGAGGTAGAGTCTTTTCGGAATTGATTGACTGCATGAAGGTCCATAACAAAGAATTTTTTAAATATTAAAATAGAATTGATTTTACCAAATGGAAAACCTGAAAGGGCTGAAGATGTAGGCGGGGTCTTAAGGGACGCAATTAGTGAATTTTGGGAAACTTTTTATGCAAAATGCACCCTTGGTAGATCTTATAAAGTGCCCGCATTAAGACACGATTTTCAAGAAGAGGAGTGGATTATTATTGGTAAAATTTGTGTCGCCGGTTATTTAGCAGTGGGCTACTTTCCCATTAAAATAGCTCCAGTCTTTATTAAAAACTGTTTCGAAAATGATATTTCAGATGATATATTAAACAATTTTTTTGAATATGTTTCTGAAACAGAAACTAGCCTGATAAAATCAGCGTTAGAAAATTTTTCTAATGTCGATGATGATGATATTATAGAATTTTGTAGTGCATATGACGCAAAATGGATCCCAAAAAAGGACAATTTTAAAAAACTTATTTTACAAATAGCTAAAGAAGAGCTTATACAAAAACCTTCTTATGTTAGAAACTGTTTTTCGTCATCGTTTCAATCCATAAGTAATAAAATAAATCTGGAAATGCTGTATGACCGTTTAAAACCGACAGTTAAAAATATATTATTATTATTTGAAATTGAAGAAAACTTAGACAGCAAAAAAATACAAACATACAACTTTTTAAAAAAATTCATCAAAAACTCAGAAGAAAAAATTCGGTCTTCATTTTTAAGATTTTGTACAGGTTCTGATTTACTTGTAGAAAATAAAATCAAAATTGAGTTTATAAGCACCGATGGGTTCCAGAGGAGCCCAATTGCACACACTTGTTCTGGTTTATTAGAAATACCAACGTCGTACGAGGATTATATAAGTTTTAGGGATGAATTTACCAATTTATTGTCCTCAAATATTTGCGTGATGGATATTATTTAGGGCATAGATGGGTACATTTCTCAAATTTGAATAACTCCTGCAACAATTCTATTAAAACATGAGTATTTGTGAGAGATTTGAGGATTATTTTAAAATTATTTTATACTTATTTATATGGGTCAAGATTATGACATTACTTTTTTGTGTTTTTGAAAATGTTTTTTTATGTTTTTGCATTTGTCGAACTCTCTAAACTAATATGATTAGGGAATGTTTATTTAGAGGTTTTTTATCACTATTTTTTTAAATAATGTGTTTTTACCTGTTTTTAAATTTGTAGGACCATATTGTCTGTTGGACATGGTTTTTATGTATGGTTTAGCAACCACATTTTTTTGAAATTTATTGTTTTGCATTTGATGAACTCTACAAACTAATAGTTTAATAAAAAGTTTTTTTTTTTATTTCTTAAATAATAATGTTTCTATTGTTTTAAATATGTAGGACCATTTTGTAGTCTGTAAGACATTGTTTTTATTGTTGGCTTAGCCACAACACTTGAAATAAATATTTATTTTAATAAAAAACAGAAAATGTGTTTTTTTTTATCTTTGAGTTTAAAAATGATTCTGGTATGCCATGATTTTTACAGATACAGATGGTACTTTGCTTTTTATGTTGCCTTATGATAATTCTATTACGCGCAATTTTAACATGACTACAGTTTTAAATACACAGAGGAAGTGACATTAGCCCTGCTGATGTTATGCTGCACGCTTATGATAAATTATCTAAAAGTGTAATATTGCTATGGTGAAATATTTTCAATAAACTAACAAATGAAATACAACAAAATTTTAATAATTTTTAAAATAAAAAAAAGAAAACATCAAAAAGATATATTTAAAATTCTACAGTATTTTTATATGTTAAGTATACTTTTTAATAAATTTCTTAATTGTATATATAAATCAACAGCTTCGTGTGGATCTGATCCTTTTTCCCAATTATTTTCAACTAGTAGAATATTGCATAAATCAAACACATCTTGATCGCAAGGATATTTTAGAAATTTGCATTCGGATCTTAGGGCTTCAATCGCAAAATTTGGCACTCCAACCATATAACTGCGTGTCTTATAAATTGATGGCATTTCGTACATAATGCACGGTCTTCCTGAAGGTGAAACTGTATTTTTCAGACGTCTAATTTTATGAATATTCCACTCCAACACTACTTGGTCCAAATTTTTCTAAAACAGTAAGTCCTTTATTATGCTGCATCTCACATTTAAGATATGGAATTTTATTTATTTTGTACTCCTGGACACTTTAATACAAGCAAGACAGAACCGAAGGTTTGATCTTGCCAACACTATATAGGCTGTTTCTGAAGTCATGTGAAAAAAAAATCATGGGGAGCTTTCTCGTTAAAAATTATGAGGGTTCAGTACTATAAAAAAAATTCTAGCCACCACTTCCCCCGTAAAGGTAAGTAAAATTTAGTTTTTAGTTTTTTCGCAAATCCACAGTCTACTAAAATTTTATGTAAAATAAATAAATTGCAGTGAATTGCTAATAGCATACTTTTAGAATTTAAATATTAATTCAAAACAAGGTACGTAACATACACATGTTATTGTATTTTTTTTAACTGATAGTTCTCCGGAAAAAGTATTTCGACATAAAATTAAACAAGAGTTATTAATTTCATCCCAAAAAATATTTACTATGAAATAAATTTACCTGAATTAACTCCATAAAACAAAACTAAATCAAAGATTTGTCTATAAAAGTACCATCGAAATAATTGTCCTCCTTCAACATTTCAAATAAGTTCATCCAAAACTGAGAACAATGTTTGCGAAGGATTCCCCACCATGATTCTATTCTTTGATTATGACAGCTTTTCCCATACAAGAAACAAGGCTTATTGCCTGGATTTTCATTGAATAATTGGTGCAAGGAATTCTGTATTCTCTCTACTACTCTGTTTTCTGTACCAAGGTCACATCGTAAAGTTTTAGGGCATCCATTAACTTGTTCTAAACCTTGCAAAAAGTATCCAGCTACAACCTACGATAAACGAGATAAATAAAATATCTAACAATAATTTATTATCGATGTTTCGTTAAATTGCATAGCGAGTGACCTAAAAAATATTTAAATATTTTTTTAATAAAAAGTTACCTTAGGATCACTGGATGTAGAACCTGCTTAAAGATAAATAATGTGACGGGAAAATCCGTCAATACAACCATTAATGCATATGCCATATGGCTTTAATTTATCATAACTGTCCATATGCCAAAGATAATTCGGACCCTTATTAAAATATTGTCTTCTTCTTAGTCTCCTTTTTTTTCGTACGGCAACACCATATGGATCCAAATGTAGAAGTAATTCTCGTACAACCTCTTGTGGTATATTTATGTTATTTTGAATGCATTTTAAATGCATCCATTTATATCCATGCAAATTAGAAGATGTTAATAATTCATTTTCAAGGTAATTAACAACATCTTCAATTTTAGAATAGTTTTTTCTTCTGTAAAGATTTAAAGTTGACAGAAGCCTCTTAAGAGTTCGGTGTGATATACAAATTTTATGTAAGTTTCGCAAAAAGGCAAGTATTTCCTTTTGTTGAAACCCTAAGTGAAAGTATTTTTCAATCAAGTCGCAGGTATTCTATAAAAAATGTAATTATAAATAATAAAAATTAGCACTGCCTAGAACAATAAATCATAACCTTACCTGATTCGTTGACATACTTATTCACATAAAAAAAATTACACATTAAAGATCAACAAAACGCAATACACGGTTAATTATCCCAAACACGCATATAATACGATTGTATGTAGTTTTATTAATTTATATGTGATGTGTAGGTACCTACCTAAAAATAGCTGTATAATTAATATTCTGAGTTACAATTCGGAATTATACAAAATTCCGAGTTACAACTCGGAATTATACAATATTCCGAGTTACAACTCGGAATTATACAATATTCCGAGTTACAACTCGGAATTATACAATATTCCGAGTTACAACTCGGAATTATACAAAATTCCGAGTTACAACTCGGAATTATACAATATTCCGAGTTACAACTCGGAATTATACAAAATTCCGAGTTACAACTCGGAATTATATAAAATTCCGAGTTACAACTCGGAATTATACAAAATTCCTAGTTGCAACTCGGAATTTTACAGAAAAATTATTTTATTTAAAAATTGGCCCTTCTACGCTTCCGTACAAAGGATATAAGTTTACATTAAAGATCCATAACGATTTAGAAATGTTTTGACGTTTGACCACCCCCTAATATAGGCGAGTTCGGATGGTCAGGGGCTGGAGCGGGACCAATGAACTGGAGGGGGGTAGAATGCCAATGGTACATGTAGTACTATTAAAACTAGGTGCGACTCTATGGGCGCAGCCATTTTTATTATTCATCTCACTCGGGACTATTTATAGTAACCATTTTCTGTTTCACATTGTTATTGTTCAATCCACAAGCTGGTGGATCAGACAATAACAATGTGAAATAGAAAATGGTTATTTTAAATACTCCCGAGTGAGATGAAAAATAACCTATCTTTGCCTATAGTCGCACATCAAGTCTATTGACAAGCATTCTACCCCACTCCAGTTCATTGAGCGGGACAAAAGCGGAGTTTTTTAGGGTGCCTTTAAATGACATTTAAGCGTGTTAAACTGTCACTAATCGGACTAAACCGAACGCTAAAAGGGTCGTTTGGAGTAAAAAGCATTAAAGGAGTTAAAGGAACTTGGCAGACCGAACGCAATGTATAATACGCTAGTTCAGTGATGATGTAATTATGGTTCCACTGCACATACTTTGATTACTATACGAGGCAAGAGAGAGGTCCGACACGCCCAACAAGGGCGCGGCCATTTTGAACCCTGCGACATAGTTTACAGCTAAAGAATCAGATCGCTCACTCTGCGTCGGCACTTTTGATCTCAATGTTTCAGTTTATACACTGTGCAACTCGGATAATACAATATATGACAACCGCCTATAATAAAACAGCAGTCTTCTGCGTATCCTGAATTTGTATCCCGGGAGTGGATGTTATTTTGGAACTTTCAACTGGTCCGAGTGAGCTAACTGATTCTTTAGCAATAAACTGTGACTTCAAAAATAATATTCACTGACACTGACAGCAGCAAGCAAAATATCAGGTGCGTTTTAATCATCCGCTTCTGCTTCCGGAATTGTCGGTTTAGTCGTTTTAACCTGTCAGATTAAAACAAGAAAACCGACAATTCCGAAGCAGAAGCGGATGATTAAAACGCACCTTTTAAAAATAGTGCGCCAAGATGTAGGCAACACGTAATAAAGGTTCAAAATGGCGAAGGCACTCAGAAAGCTGCGCAGTGCGACCATTCTCCGTATAGTAAAAGAAAATCAAAGTATGTGTTCCACTGACAATTAAAGTGACAGTAGATTTTTTAAGTGCGTTTTGTTTGTTTTGTTTACCTAAATTATATAGTTTCTTCACTTTTATAAATATATTTCTAAAGTAAGTTGATAACATGCATCAAATATACAATCATTTAGTTACCAATTACGTACCTTTAAACTATTTTTTATGATCTGTAAACAATATTTAGAAATAAACTAAAAACAGTAAAAACGTATGTCAAATTTATTGAGGTTTTTGTTAAAAGTTTGGTTAGAATTAAATGTCAATGGAACCAAAATGACATCACACCGAACTAGCGTATTTTAATGTTTCTAAGTATTGTGAAAATTCGAAAAATAAAATTTGGAAATCGAATTTCGGCTTTCACTGAAAGGAACATGCTCATCTATACAGATAGCAGAAAAGCACTACTCACCCTGAACAGACCAGGAATTTCTTCAGGGTTAGTACTAGAATGTCACGAAGCTTTGGCCGAAGTATCCATCAACAATGTGGTCACCTTAAGATGGATTAAAGGTCACGCCACATCGAAAGGTAACCGTCTTGCTGATTCACTAACCAAGAAAGCAGCTATCCAAATACTTTTTGGACCTGGCCCTTCTATTGGCCTGACAAAATCGGTAGTGACACAGACCTAATCAAAGAACATTCCCTTGTGAAATTCAAAGAAAGATGGGATGAAACAAGAAACTGCAGAGTTGCCAGGGAGCTCTTAAGTTATCCTGACAATACTGCAGCAAAAAAATACTTGACTATGACTAGACAGAATCTGCGCCTAGTTACAGGCATTCTGACTGGTCATTGCCAAGTACGGAAGCATTTTCTTTATCATGGGGCTGTCAGAATCCGCACTTTGCAGAGGGTGCGAACAAAAAGATAAGACTACCGAGCATAACCTTTACGATTGCTCGACGCTCTCATTTATTAGAAGATTTGTGTTCGGCGAGTATCGGCTAATACCGGCCGATATAAGAGATGCACCTCTTGGCGACGGTGTCAACTACATTAAATCTGTAGGCTGCCTCACAAGCTAGGAGGTGTCTATCATCTCAGGAGGATGCACAATGAACCTAATGAGGCCTAAGTGCCATGGCGGCAACCCACCCTCCACGCGTTACAGATACAGATTCGGCTTGGAAAAAATGGTCAAACGGCATAAGTTTAAAATTAAGATCTATAACGATTTAGAATTGTGTTTTGACGTTTGGCCACCCTCTAAAATAATTTTATTGTTCTAAGTATTGTGAAATTTCAAAAAATTAAAATCCGAAAATCGAATTTCGGCTTGGAAAAAATGGTCACACGACATATAGATTTAAAATTAAAAATTATTGCGATTAAGAATTTGGTTTTGACGATTGACCACCCCCTAAAATAATTTTAATGTTTCTAAGTATTGTGAAAAATCAAAAAATAAAATTCGAAAATCGAATTTCGGCTTGGAAAAAATGGTCAAACGACATAAGTTTACAATGAAGATCTATGACGATTTAGAATTGTGTTTTGACGTTTGACCACCCCCTAAAATATTTTTAATGTTTCTAAATATTGTAAAAATTCAAAAAAAAAAATTACAAAATCGAATTTCGGCTTGAAAAAAATTGTCAAACGACATAAGTATACAATAAAGAACTATAACGATTTATTGTGTTTTGACGTTTGACCAACCCCTAAAATAATTTTAATGTTTTTAAGTATTGTGAAAATTGGAAAAATTAAATTTGGAAATCTAATTTCGGCTTAGAAAAAATGGTCAAACGACATAGGTTTAAAATTAAGAATTATTACGATTTAGAATTTGGTTTTGACGATTGACCACCCCCTAAAATAATTTTAAAGTTTCCAAGCATTGTGAAAATTCAAAAAAATAAAATTCGAAAATCGAATTTCGGCTTGGAAAAAATGGTCAAACGACATAAGTTTAAAATTAAGAATTGTTACGATTTAGAATTTGGTTTTGACGATTGACCATCACCTAAAATAATTTTAATGGTTCTAAGTATTGTGAAAAATCAAAAAATAACATTCGAAAATCGAATTTCGGCTTGGAAAAAATGGTCAAACGACATAACTTTACAATAAAGATCTATAACGATTTAGAATTGTGTTTTGACGTTTGACCACCTCCTTAACTAATTTTAATGTTCCCAAGTAGTGTGAACATTCGAAAAATAAAATTTGGAAATCGAATTTCGGCTTGGAAGAATAATCAAACGACATAAATACACAATAAGGTTCCCTAATGGTTTACAATTTTGTTTTGACGTTTGACCACCTCCAAAAATAATTTTAGTGTTTCAAAGTAGCGTGAATTTTTTCGAATTTTCACAGTATTTGGGAACATTAGAATTATTTTAGGGGGTAGTCAAACGTCAAAACATAATTCTTAGACGTTATGTATCTTTATTGTAAACTTTTGTCGTTTGACCATTTTTTCCAAGTGGAAATTCGATTTCCAAATTTTATTTTTCGAATTTTCACACTACTTAGAAACACTAAAATTATTTTAAAGGGTGGTCAAACGTCAAATCACAATTCTAAATTGCAATAAATCTTAATTTTAAACTTATGTTGTTTGACCATTTTTTCCAAGTGGAAATTCGATTCCCAAATTTTATTTTTCGTATTTTCACAATACTTAGAAACATTAAAAATATTTTAGGGGGTGGTCAAACGTCAAAACACATTTCTAAATCGTAATAGATCTTAATTTTAAACTTATGTTGTTTGACCATTTTTTCCAAGCCGAAATTCGATTTCCAAATTTTATTTTTTGAATTTTCACAATACTTAGAAACATTAAAATTATTTTAGGGGGTGGTCAAACGTCAAACCACAATTCTAAAAAGTTATAGATCTTTATTCTAAACTTATGTCGTTGGACCATTTTTTCCAAGCCGAAATTCGATTTTCGAATTTTATTTTTTGAATTTTTTCCCTACTGGGGAACATTAAAATTATTTTAGGGGGTGGTCAAACGTCAAAACATAATTTTAAACCTTTGTGGATATTTATTATGTCCTTATGTCGATTGACTATTTTTATGAACTGGAAATTGGATTGGGAAATATTTTCTTTGAATTTTTAACCCCTCTATGGTCTTTCAAGATATTTTAGGGAGTGATCAAACGGCGATACATCATTTTAAACGTTTTTGGATCCTATTGTATCTTTCTGATCATTGATCTATCTTTCAATCCCAGAACTCTTGTTTTTCTATAATTTACCCCCTTTAAATTATTTTAAGGGGTGTTAAAAAAATCTAAGTGGTGGTCAAACATGTTCAAAAATTGGTTAATGATATGGTGCAGTCAGTGTAAAAAAAATAACTTCAGGGGACCAGCGGGCATTCGGTCATTCGGTCATTATTATTTTTTTAAATATTTAGGTTTCTGAAAATGGTCAAAAAAAGTTAGTGGGTGGTCAAACATGATCAATAGATGGTGAAACGTATGCCGCTTTTAAAATTAAAATTTTCGAAATTCGGGGGGCCAGCTTCACAGAGCTGGTAAATACGGATGTATTGACGGAACCTACGTCAAATACATACACTTGCTTAATATTTCAATTTTAATTATAGATACACAAAAAAGTTTCAAAAGTTTAACAAGTTATGGATTTGAAAAAGATATATTAAAAATATGTTTGGATATACGAGTACATTAGGGTAATATTAAATGTTACTTAAAGAAATGCAACAGATCTCAAAACCAGGAATTTCAAAACCCGATGACTAAAAAGAAATATAAAAAGAAATATAAAAAGAAATATAAAAAGAAATATAAAAAGAAATATAAAAAGAAATATAAAAAGAAATATGAAAAGAAATATAAAAAGAAATATAAAAAGAAATACAAAAAGAAATATAAAAATAAAAATAAAAAAAAATGTGATAAAATTTTCAATCGCCGCAAGCCTCTAATATATTTGTTTTGATTTTTAAAACGCATTAGGGTATAATAATTTCAGTTTCTAGTCTAAAGCGATTTTTTATCCAAAATGTGGACATAAATTGGAAAAACCAATAAATTGTTATACTTGTTTTGTCATCTATGGACGAGTTCACAAACACGGAGTAGCTGATAATATATTTCTGTGTTAATACGCTAGCACGGTATAAGAAACAATCGGCAGGCTAACTTGTCTTGGCGGCAACGCTATGCGCACATCTACGCGCACACCGCCATTTTGGGGTCCAACCTCTCAATCAAGCCAGTGGCGTTACTGTCGTCGTTTATATCGACAAAAACAAACAAGTTGCAGCAGCTTTATAATCTTGATAAATCTAAAGTATTTTCATTACAAAAAGCAAGAAAATCTTAATTAGCCATTAAAGAAATTATAAGTAGTAAATTAAAAATTAGTAATGAGTCACATACAATCAAAATCATGTGTCTGAACCAGTTTTTCGCTTTCAACGATTTTTTTTTGTTTTTCCTTTCAGGATTTATGGCTGGAACTCTTATTTTATTTCGCACGATTATAGAAAAATTTTGTTTGTTTTATGTTATTTAATATAGTTGTTTATTCAGAAAATGTATATTAAGTTTATTGTTGTAACCAATAAAGATTCTATAAATAGTTGTTACAATTTTGTATTATTTATTTTATTTACACTTCTAAAATTATTTAACATAAAATTTTACATTTTTATTTGCATTTTCACAAAACTATTCCATATGTCGCTGAAGGTAAACATACTGCCAAATTTCTGTGAGGAATCTGTAACTCTTAATTGTGGACCTCGCGCGCAAATCGCGCTAAATCCCAAAAGTTAAACTTGCAGAAAATCACAAAAAACATATTGCAATAAATAAAATCTGATTACCGTTTTACTGCTTTTTCCTTTGTATTCTGCTGATTGTTAAGGACTATTTTTAACAATTTTCGCTGATTTTTTTTCAACAATTATTTATTAAAAAAGAAAAAAAAAGTGGAATAAGCGGGTTTTGGTTCAAATACAAAAAACTATTATACCAATCCTTTATTAATAAAAAAATATTGAACTGTAAAACACTATTTTCAAAAAATATTATTACTAAATATGCACAGCATTTTCTTCTGAGAGGCAATCGCAAGGTTCAGCTGTCTCATCTTCCATATTGTTGATTGGTTGCCTATGTAGTAGATCATTGTACCAAGCCAAGTTTTTGTCATTCTTCCAATCGTTTCCAAACTGCTTGGTTAATAGATTTCCCAAAGATTTTTTCTTTTTCTCGGGTATGCCCCTTTGACTTTCAAGTACCCTTACTTTCCAGTCTGATTGGAGTATCCCTCTGGACTGTGGTTTCGATAATGTCGTATATTTTTCCGTACCAGTTCTAAACCTAAAGTGCTGAAAGCCACATACAGAAACGTTTCCCGTAGTAGCTTTTTTCAAGCTGATCACTTTCATATCCGAAATGCCATTCATCTTCTTGAGTTTTTCTTCTAGAGCTTTGATGTTGTAGATTTTCCAGCTATTTTCTTCGCCACTGTCGAGTGACCTGACAACTCCATGACTTTTGTAGATTGTCTCATAATCGCTTTTTAGTATTAGAACTGGATGCTTCCTAAGGTCTTTCTCTACGCGACCAAACACTCGGTCGGCTGGTAAAAATGAGTGACCGCGGACCGGGTACGTTATTATAATTTCTGTTACAGCTGTTGGAGCTTTAAATTTCAACCAATAATACAAAGTGTGGATGATGTACGAATTCCTATTTTGTCCGCCGCAACCGTCGCAGAATAATCTCAGTGTATAAATGTCTGTGAGTGTAAGGCTGTTTAAATGGTGGAACAAGGCAGATCCAATTTCTTCAGCACCTCTCCCGGCTTGGTCCTCAGTCCATATATAAAATGTAGGACTTTTGGCTTTTATGTCAACACAACAAAAGTTATACAAGCTAACTTGGTGTGAATAGAATGAATCATTGATGGGAGTTCTGGGCAAAGGCTGCACCTGTTGCAGGTCGAAGCAGAAAGTGTATGAGTTCTCAGATAAACTTCTCATTGATTCGTAAAATGCATTGGCACTTTTCTTATGCATTGTTAGCTCCAGAGCGATTTTTTTGTTTGCATCCTCATCCCGTTCCTTATTTTTCAGATATTTCAGTCTCATGCATTGGGCACAACAATCTGAAGCAGGACTGCTAAACCCTATATTATACTCATTAATAAAAATGTTTCTAAACATATCAAATTTTGTAGTCTTTAATTCTGGTGCACATTGTTCTATATAGAGGTTAAATAACTTTCTCATGGTTAGGCTACAATCAAGATAAACTCGTTTTGATTTTCTTCTATTATAATGACTTTCCTTAGCAGGTAGCCCATCCAGAAATTGTCTGATATTTTGTTTTGTGTGGGTGTGCTTCTTGGAAATTCTGTCACCTCCTCGAAGTTCCTTCGGTATTTTACCCTCAAAACAAACTTTTGCTACACGCCTAACACGATCCTTGCAGATATTGAGTACCCTCAAGAACATGGCTTGACACACTTGAATCTTTTTTTTAGAAAGTCGTTTTGGTATGAAATATGCTACAGCGAACTCCCGCTTTCTAGGTTGGTTTTTGATGGATCGTTTACGTTCGGCAGCAGTCGCAGACAAAAAATGGCATAATTTGATATCCTGTTGAATCTTGTCGTTAGTGGCATTGAAAGAATTTCGTATTTCTTGCACATCTCCAAGATTTATTTCTGAACAACAATATGTAGGGCCCTTGTGCGAACAGGGATTTTTAAATGACTTAACGGTAGTGGTCCGATTTCTGAGGAACAAACAAACAAAATGATTAAGTTTCTTCTTGACAATGATAATAATAATTTGACCTACCTCTTTAATTTAATCTCTTCCCGTTTGGTTCTATTTCTTTGCCTTTTTCTTGATCCCACATTACTTGCACCCACAGTGGTATTAGTATCATCCATTTTTACTGTAACTTACTAACAATAATACACAGTACAAACTGGAACTATGAGGTTATAGAAATCAACTAACCGTGCAAACATAACGCGGAAAGCACGTGGTTTACTGGCCGTACTCAGCGTCATCTATGTTACATTTTAAAAATCTGTTAAGAAAGTATACGAGTAATAGGGATTTATCGGGCTTTGCTACTAATATAGGATTTAGCGCGGTATGCTCCAAAGTCGTATATTTGACAGCTATTTAAAAAGGGATTTAACGCGATTTGCTCTGTGAGTACAGTGTTATATTGTAGGGATCATTGAGAAATATAGGAATCTGCAAAAAAGTACAAAATGTCTGAAAATGGATTTAGCGGGATTTGCGCGCGAGCTCCACAATTATCCTTCCTCCATGATGGTAACTGTGTAAACCCTACATCGTTCCAATTTCAAAGAACATTCAAAAAATTGCAATGTTTAAATTTATTACATTCTGTAACTGAAAACTGCGAAACAGGTGGGGATGCTTTACTTGTAAGGCTGTATGAAATTCGTAGGACTAGTAAGGATGAGCCATTTTCCAAAATTGCGTGTAATGGTGGCAATATTGTCGAAAATGTAAATATAAACAAGCATATTAGGGTTGATTCCACTGTTGTGTTAAACGGAGATTAAAATGACATTGCTAATGTAAAAATGTTATTTTAAACTTCGTTTAACACAACTGTGGAATCGGTCATTAATAAATTGCATGCGCAAAATATTAATATTTTTTAAGAAAATTTTATTATATACGCGGATTTTTAATAAAAAAATGTCTTAAAATTCACAGTTGCGACGTATGTACACAATATGCCTTACCACATGAAGACTTGGATACAAGCTCCATGTATTGTTATTATAAACTATACAAAAAAAGCAAATAAAGATATTTTTGGCAATTTAAAAATGTCAAATAATAATTTTGTATGTTTAATAACAAAAATTGAAATAATTTTTCAACAAAATTTTGAATTATTTATCACTAAATCCGTCGTTTTTAATTTTTTTTTTTTAGATTTAATTAATTCCGATTTCCAGAAATATATGTTATTAAGTTATATTTAAGGATACTCATATATTACACTTTAAAAATATTAATAGAAATTGACCATCAATAAAAACAAGCTAATTATTTGGCGCAATCTGTAGAGCATATTGTCTTCCTTAATGCTGTTTTTATAAGTTAAATTAAAATATATTTTATGTAAATTTTTACTTTTTTGTTTTAATACGATCCTTATACCTTATTTTATTACAAAATCTTTAAATACGCTTTAATCCGACCCTGACTAAGACCCCCGAATGGCGTCGCCAAGGTCAAATTTTCTTAGTTTATTATTTGTGTGCGATCAGCGGCAAGTGAGCCTACCGATCACATGTTTTAATTTTCTTTTACTATACGGAGAATGGTCGCACTGCACAGCTTTCTGAGTGCCTTTTAAAAGGTGATAGAAAACTCCGTCATTTTGAACCCTTATTACGTGTTGCCTACATCTTGGCGCAATATTTTTAATAGGTGCGTTTTAATCATCCGCTTCTGCTTCGGAATTGTCGGTTTTCTTGTTTTAATCTGACAGGTTAAAACGACTAAACCGACAATTCCGGAAGCAGAAGCGGACGGTTAAAACGCACCTGATATTTTGCTAGCTGCTGTCAGTGTCAGTGAATATTATTTTTGAAGTCACAGTTTATTGCTAAAGAATCAGCTCACTCGGACCAGTTGAAAGTTCCAAAATAACATCCACTCCAGGGATACGAATTCAGGATACGCAGAAGACTGCTGTTTTATTATAGGCGGTTGTCATATATTGTATTATCCGAGTTGCACAGCGTATAAACTAAAACATTGAGATCCAAAGTGCCGACGCAGAGTGAGCGATCTGATTCTTTAGCTGTAAACTGTGTCACAGGGTTCAAAATGGCCGCGCCCTATGTTGGGCGTGTCGGACCCCTCTCTTGCCTCGTATAGTAATCAAAGTATGTGCTGCCGATTGTTTCTTATGCCGTGACGCTAGTTTGGTGTGATGTCATTTTGGTTCCACTGACTTTTAATTCTAACCAAACTTTTAACAAAAACATCAATAAATTTGACATATTCGTTTTTACTGTTTTTAGTTTATTTCTAAATATTGTTTACAGGTCATAAAAAATAGTTTAAAGGTATGTAATTGGTAACTAAACGATTGTATATTTGATGCATGTTATCTACTTACTTTAGGACTATATTTATAAAAGTGAAAAAACGATATAATTAAGGTAAACAAAACGAACAAAACGCACTCAAAAAATCTACTGTCACTTTAATTGTCAGTGGAACCATAATTCATCACTGAACTAGCGTATAGTTAATGTTTCTTGTTTTAGCAATTTTTCTATAGATGAAGCCATCAGTACATATAGGATTCAGCCAGTTTAAGTCCACATTTTGGACAGAAAATAGCTTCGGTAGTAGAGTGATTTTTTTTCGTTTTCTCGCTATCAAAACTGGGCAGTACTCGCGTAAATTGTACTCAGTAATTGGTACTCGTAAGTACTTTCATTCTGATGGGACTCATACTCGAAAAATTTCTAGTATGTACCTACCTCTACCTACTTTACATTTTAGAGTAGATATAGAGGAAGGATACTCAGTACTTCTGATTTCTACAGGTGACGATTAACAAGTACGATTATCTTTAATTTAAGTAAAACTTTTTATGTCATTCTCTTTTTATTACATTTCTATATAAGATATAAAAATCTATCTTAAATTCAATACAATTTTTTCTTATCGACTTTTTTCTTAAATTTCCTAACTAACAATTCTAAAACCAATCTTCCCAAAATAATATGTGACAATTACATTAATTTTCAAAATCCCACTACCATCGTAGTCACAACCCTAAGGACTGAAACATAAGAACATATGTCAAACGACGAAATCATGTAATATATGCGTGCATAGACGCTTTAAAATAAGACTGTTCTTTTGAGTATTCTGTCTGTATTTCCAAAAATGAGTTTTTTCTGGACTTCCGACATCCAATGGACGTCCAGTGAAGTATACAAATGGCACACTTTTGACCATTCAGAGCCCCGATAGCACAGGATTCCTAAGGACGTCCATTACATGTCCATTTATCGTCTATACGTCCAGAGCCAATTCTGAACGTTTTAAGTATGTCCAGTTTAGTAAATCCTCGGGACGTCAAGAAATGATATACGCAGAAAGTCAATTCTACGTGCTTTATTATATTTCCATGAATTCACACTCGCATTGTATTATTTGGTTATATTATATAAACAACATATATAATGAGACAATATAAATAATTATTATGGATGGCATTGCCCCAATATCTAATTAAATGAAGGCCAAATAAACAAAAAACGAAGAAGGTCATTGCAAGAAAGAGACATTGTTGACAAGTGACATTTATTATTTTTTATTTAGATTCAAGCCACATACTTTAAAAGAAAATAAAAGTATGTGATTCAAGCCACATACTTTGATTACTATACGGTGCAAGAGAGAGGTTCGGCACGCCCAACATAGGGCGCGGCCATTTTGATTCCTATGCCACAGTTTATAGCTAAAGAATCAGATCGCTCACTCTGCGTCGGCACTTTTGATCTCAATGTTCCAGTTTATACACTGCGCAACTCGGATAATACAATATATGACAACCGTTTATAATAAAACAGCAGTCTTCTGCGTATCCTGAATTTGTATCCCTGGAGTGGATGTTATTTTGGAACTTCCAACTGGTCCGAGTGAGTTAACTGATTCTTTAGCAATAAACTGTGACTCCAAAAATAATATTAACTGACAGCAGCAAGCAAAATATCAGGTGCGTTTTAATCATCCGCTTCTGCTTCCAGAATTGTCGGTTTAGTCGTTTTAAGTCAGATTAAAACAAGAAAACCGACAATTCCGAAGCAGAAGCGGATGATTAAAACGCACCTATTAAAAATATTGCGCCAATACGTAATAAGGGATCAAAATGGCGGAGTTTTCTGTCTCCTTTTAAAAGGCACTCAGAAAGCTGCGCAGTGCGACCATTCTTTGTATAGTAAAAGAAAATAAAAGTATGTGATTCAAGCACTGAAATATTATCAGGGCTCAGGTTTCATTAAAAAAAAATGGTGTTCAATGTTCATGATTCGATGGTATGTACACATTACACGAGTACAAGTTCTGTCATTCCGCCATTTGACTGTGATTCGACTCTGTGAGTTTGTGGTTGATTAATATTAATTTTTTGCAGTTTGTACTATTTTTATTTCTGAGAAAGGTGGAAGTTTTCCAGTGAATACTACAATGCTAAAAGGTTAGTGAATTTATAATGTCTAGCAGGACAAACTTAAACAAACAGATTGGATTTTCATATTGATCTCTTTCATTTTAAATAAGCAATTAAATTATTTTCAGGTTCAGCTAAGAAAGCAAATATGGCTAAATAAAAAAAAACTGAACTGCTGTCAATCCATGCATGGTTAAAAGGGACAAAGTAGAGGAGAGACGAGATGAATTTGACGAAAAAGTTTTAATAATTTTTATTTTTCATAGGTTATTTGCGTCGAAATAATTTTTTTTGAAATTATTCAATATTTTCACTAATTTTCTTAAACATCCTGTTATTCCCCATTTGAGCTTTTGAAAATTTCCATAGAATGTTCTTAAATGGACATTCTTAAGACATCCTGATTATTAACAATGGACGTTCCAAAGACGCACACGTCCGTGAAATAGACGTTTTAAGGATGTCCTGAATGTCCAAGCAGGACGTTTTTAAAACGTCCTGAATGTCCCAGCAAGACGTTTTTAGAACGTCCATAAGACGTATTTGTGCTATCTGAGCAAATTGCACACTTTTGACTATTCAGAGCCCATATAGCACAGGATTCCTAAGGACGTCCATTACATATGTCCATTTATCGTCTGTACATCCAGAGCCAATTCTGGACGTTTTAAGTATTTCCAGTTCATTAAATCCACGGGACGCCAAGAAATAGGTTATTTGCTTCCAAATAAATTTTTTTGAAATTATTCATTATTTTCACTAATTTCCTTAAACATCCTGTTATTCCCCATTTAAGCTTTTGAAAATGTCCATGGAATGTTCTTAAATGGACGTTCTTAAGACATCCTGATTATTAACAATGGACGTTCCAAAGACGTCCACGTCCATGAAATGGACGTTTTAATGATGTCCTGAATGTCCAAGCAGGACGTTTTTAGAACGTCCATAAGACGTATTTGTGCTATCTGGGCAAATGGCACACTTTTGACTATGGTAGATATATATTTTATATCCATAAGATGTAATTTATAGACATGCAAAATGTCCATAAATAATAGTAATTATATAGCAAATTATTAAAAATTTACGCCATTGTGCTCGCCATTGTGGCTAATAGTACCGTTCAGATATTTAAAATTAATTTTTTAAGGTGTATTCAATATCCCATGAACATCCACTAAGTATATCAAAGTCTAGGCGCGAACGCAAACCATCGTGGAAATCCACTAGATGGTATTTGATTCTGCTTACTAAGTATAGATGGCGATACCACTATCGCATCTACTCATGCTCGACCCGCCGTAATAGAGTTCGATCGAAATTATTGTCCTATAGACTCCATTAGAGACTGGAGTGGAGAACTTCCATTTATTGCTGAAGAGTTCTAATAATCCTAATAAGGATGACTTTCTCCTTAGTGGGCAAAATCAAAGGCAGAGTGTTGAAAATATTTTGAATGTTGAAAATATTTTTTATCTCTGCTATTTTCTTTCGACGTTATTCAATAATCATTGGTTACTTATGAACCTCTACTAAAGATACCCATAAAATATTTTGTTGAATATCCGAATATCTTCTATATCCTGGGATATATATAGATGGACATTTGGTTGGATATCCATATTGGATATATTGAATATCCACAAAATATATTCTGTGGATATCTCTGGGATTTCTTGTATTTTATGGAAGATACCCATTAGATATTTTGCTGAATATTCATTAGGATATCTTCTATATTCTGGATATAGACGGACATTTGGATATCCATATTAGATCCACGGAATATTTCTGATATCCTGTAGATATATTGGATATCCACAAAAGATATTCTGTGGATATCTCTGGGATTTGGTGTGTTGTCTGGGTCATTGCTTGTCATTTTTTATACAAAATGTGGACATAAAATGGAGAAACCAATAAATTTTTATACTTGTTTATACTTCTTGTTCTTTCCTTTCGACTTGCAAGAATGAATTTCAGTAAAAAATCCCATGATAACCAAAGAGCGTTTACATTTGCGTTGCGCCGACTGTATGTTAAACTAGAAGATGGCCTTCTAATCTACCATTATTTTTTTAAATTTGGGATATTATTAATGCTATATGGATTAATGTAAGCTTCAACTGCAGTACAAAGCGTTTTCTATCTATTTGGTTAAAATTAACCCTGAGTTATAAAAATAATTGTCAATTATTTTTAATTTTATATTCTGTATTATTTGGTTAAAATTATAACTTGTGTCGGCAATGAATCTATTAATGATTAACTGTCAAATATATTTTTTCTATTTTTAATGTTGCCTTAGGGCTTACTTTCAATTCACTTTTTAGGTATATTAGGTACATCGTTGCCATGTCTATTAACTAGGGTTGCTTGTAGCACAAAATTAAATTGATGGAATATTGAATAGAGATTTGGGTTAAAATTTAAATGACACGGTTATAAATAACCTTTTAATTTGGCAGTTAAATCAACCAAAACGTTACAGAAAGTTAAAAAAGATTTGTATACACAAAGAATTCTGGTTCAATTAGTTTTTGGTTAAATTTTAAATCGTATACCTTGTATAAAATCTTCCATGTCGGGATTCCTCTGCAAAGCTTCTTTAATATCGTTCTTATACTCCGTTATTTTATTTTGTAAATAATGAGCTTTCGCCAGGAGTAACCATGATTTAACACAATCCTCATTTATACGAAGAGCCCAGTCTAAATCTGATTCGGCTTTGTCGTATAACTTCAAGTTTATGCAGGTGAGAGCTCTATTGTTGTATAGTACAACGCAGTCTTTGATTTGATCGATAGCCTGTAAATCGATGTGTTTAAAAACAATAAAATGGAGCTTGTTAATCTCTAAAAAAACAACAACACCATCCTTCATTGAAATCATTGTTATTTTTGATATTGATACTATTAGGTAAAAATAATTATTAGGACTTAGGGCCTCTAAGTAAAGTTAAAAGTAACTGCTTGCTGATTGAATTATAGGGCTATTGTTTGTTAATCTGTCAAGTAAACCTACATGTAACTTTACTCAGAGGTGAAAAGATCAACCCTTTATTTAAATGGAAAAAACTAAATGCTACTTCAATTAATTGAACGCAAAAGACTCACCTTGTTATACAATGTTAAGGCCTTTTCATATTCTTCTCGTCTAAAAGCTAATGTGGCTTGCTTTTTAAAAGTTCTCATTTTTTCTTTTCTGACTAGTTTTTCGCGGAATCTTTTATCAGCGTCTTTCTCAACTTCTCTCATAAATGCCTCTGATGTCAAGAATAAAAATCAGATAATTTTAGCTAACAAACTTAAAATAATCTTCATGATTTTGACTAAAATTTTATTAGTTGTAAGTCTAAAAATTACTACTCAATGTTTTGTTTGCCCTAAAACATACATTTGGAGATGTTACAAGTCGTTTCAAAAGTAAGTAAATAAAAAACGTAGGCGGTACAAATATACAGGGTGTTCCGCAGAAGTACTGACACAGAACAGGTGCATTGGGACACCCCAAAATATGATAATTTAACGCAATTTACCTCTATACCAAGTTGTACCCCTTAGGAGTTACCGAAGCCTTAAGTGGGGTCAAGTTTATTTAAGTTTTGGTAATAGACCAGAGTATACTGGCCCATACGTTTGCAAAATTGTTTTAATTTGTATTTTTTTTTTAAATGTCCGGAAGGCTTTCCTGATTTTAAAAGTGTAAGATGACACTCGATATTTGTTGATGTTATTGTTTAAACAACGAAAAATTAATTAAGCCAGAAAAAATGCATTTTCTGCAGTCAATTAATTTTTTTTATATTCTTTAGGATATTTTCAATAAAAAAAGTCCTTACGCCCATCATCGTATCTTCAACCCTCTAATTGTTATGAATTTTTTACAATCCAAAATTGACGAAAATTCTAATTTTCTTGAATTAAATAATATACCTTAAAATTTAAAATGCTATAATTTTAAATTTTTTACCGAATATTCAAACTATAATAAACAAAATTACCTAAATAAATTTTCAAAATTTTGTTTGTTGTTATGTTTTTTTACGTTATAACAATATGCTTCCTACGCGCCACGATGCCACTAGTATTTTCATTAAACAAAAAATTAAATCGCACAGTCACGTTATCGTTTCGATGAAGAGTTGCACTTTTTAATTTTAAATATGTATCAGGTTTCGGACACTTCACTAACGCCTCGCCATGATCACAAAATAAACACTTTTGTCGTCAGATAATTTAATTTGTTTTGGAATTAAAGAGAACAACATTATTACTCAGAAAATTACACGACTGCAAAGTAAACCAGTAGATGTAGAATCGAGCAAGACTGATTAACAACTGAAAAATAATTTGCAAAACGAGCCAAAAATTCTAAGGTAGGGTTGAATTTTCTATTTGGAAGGTTGTAAAAATTGTTTATGACAGGAAAAAAAATAGAAGAAGAGTTAAACGTACAATTTTTTCAAAATACGAAATAAGTCCGTTTACCTATTTGTATTCATAGTGAAAAAGATTGAAAGTCATAAAAAAATTTCATATTTATAGTACTTACTCTCAATATTAGAAACATTTTTTTTTCCTTATTTTTGTTAAATGGAGAAAGAATTTGATATTTTTGAAATCATAAAATTTTGTAACCCCAGTAAGCCTACTATGTTCATTGTAACAGCTAGAAATTTTTCACGGATCACGAGAAGTGCATTTGGCCTTTTAATCGTATTGAAAAAAAAAAAAAAGGTTGAAGAAGATTTTACTTCTCAGGCAGTATCTGACAATAATGAAAAATGTTAATAATATTTTTTTTTAAACCTATTACCCCTGAAAAACAGCAAAAAATTGATTTAGCGCGTCATCGGGCTTTCTCTTACCCATCTTATGCATTGAGTTGGAAGTGAGATAGAAGTACTTCTCTCTAAAAGTACACGCGCGTAGGAAGCATATTGTTATAACGTAAAAAAAAACAACAACAAACAAAATTTTGAAAATTTATTTGGTTTATTTTGTTTATTATAGCTTGAATATTCGGTAAAAAATTTAAAATTATAGCATTTTAAATTTTAAGGTATATTATTTAATTCAAGAAAATTAGAATTTTCGTCAATTTCGGATTTTAAAAAAACTCATAACAATTAAAGGGTTAAAGATACGATGATGGGCGTAAGGACTTTTTTTATTCGAAATATTCTAAAGAATATAAAAAAAATTAATTCATCGCAAAAAATGCATTTTTTCTGGCTTAATTAATTTTTCGTTGTTTAAACAATAACATCAACAGATATCGAGTGTCATCTTACACTTTTATAATCAGGAAGGCCTTCCGGACAATTTTGCAAACGAATGCGCCACTATGCCCTGCACTATAATATATATGCCGCGTTTGAGAATCCACATCGGATGCATTTTTTTATCCACATCGAACACATCTGTCCCATTACATTAACGTATACTGAATCACGTGATCAAAGATTTACTACATCTCAGATGCATCCGATGTGGATTCTCAAACGCGGCAATAGATATTATTAGTTTTAATTGTGTTCACATTGAAATCGATTTTATTAAAAGTAATTTGCTATTTGTTAGATTTAAATGGGAAATTCATTCAAGTGATTTTTACTTTCCTATCTGTATACAGATATAAGGAAAGTATAGGAATCATGATTTTTTCGACCTCGAGTTTTCGACGGACTTTTACGTTTTGAGGTCCCCTGAATCCGTTTTGACTATTTTCGCGATGATGTCTGTGTGTGTGTGTGTGTGTGTGTGTGTGTGTGTGTGTGTGTGTGTGTGTGTGTGTGTCTGTGTGTCTGTGTGTGTGTGTGTGTGTGTGTGTGTGTGTGTGTCTGTATAACGCATAACTCATGAACCGATACACGGAAAAACACCAAATTTCAAACTTAAGCTTTATTCCAGCGTCTAATGAGCTGATTAGATTTTGGGCAGAGTCGGAACATCTGGGGGGGTACTTTATAGGTGGTCATTTTTATATTTTATGGAATATATCTGTTATTTACGTTTGGGGAAGAAAATTTTTTAAATAAAAGTTACTTCTTATGTTATTATCTATAATTTTTGTTATATACAAAATTTTCCTAAAATGGTCCGTATTCGAGAAATTTGACAAAATGTAAAAAAATATTTTTTTTTATAAAAATTGTTCAAACAAAAGTTGTTTGTAATATAATTCTCTATAATTTTTGTCCCATAGATAATTTCTCTAAAATGGACCGTATTCGAGATATTTGAGAATACGGATACGAAGACGGATAAAGAAAAAATCAACAAATTTTAAATTTAAGTTTTATTTCGGCCTGACGTGAACTGATTAGATTTTGGACAAAGTCGGAACATCTGGGGGGGTACTTTATGGGAGGCCGTTTATATATTTTATGGAATATATCTGTTATTTATGTTTGGAGAAGAAAATTGTTCAAATAAAAGTTACTTCTAATATTATTATCTATAATTTTTGCCTTATGTAAAAATTTCCTGAAATGGTCCGTATTCGAGAAATTTGACAAAATGTGCAAAATTCTGATTTTTATGAAAATTGTTGAAATAAAAGTTGTTTGCGATATCGATCTCTATAATATTTGTTCATACATGATTTTTTTTAAATGGAAAAATTGT
>OV651813.1:82736947-82766947 GCA_927349885.1 Psylliodes chrysocephalus | reverse complement strand
ATTGTCAAATGTACCCTCGATATCCAAGAATGCTCCCAGCAAAGTTGATTATATGGTAGGTCTCAGTAGGATGTGCAGAAATGATTTATGATCGGATTACAGGTTTATTTGGCTCGAGTATTGTAATAAGTGCCTCTTTGTATTGTATATTTAAATAAGATTATGAGCTCCATTCACGCCACCAATGAGGTAAAGCCCCCAATACATTTTGTTTTAAGTCGCATCCCTTGAAGGATGGTTACAGTTGAACTTGCAAGGTGGAAAAATCAACAATATATAAAATTATTTGCAAATATTAGAAAATAAATTGCTTGTGAGTTCTTTATTGAAAAAGATTATAAATATACATACATTAATATTATATGTCAAACTGACATAGTTTTTGGAATAACTAGAAATTAAAAACATTTTAATGGAGCCTCAGAATGAAGTAGTCAATGAGCAGAAAAATCTGGGAAATTATCCATTTCTTAACTACTGTTTCATTGCGAGTTTTCTTCTAGGAAATCCATTGAGTAATAGTTATGCACACAATGAAGTATAAATGTCATATCTACTTATTGGTACTCATTCATATAAGAAATAGTATATTTATGTTATTGGTTTCAAATATTTAACATAAGTCGAGCAGACATATTATTGTAATTTAATTTTCACGAAACATTTGTTGATATTTTTATAGTTTACAGCTTACCTGTTCCTCTCTTGATTTTTCAAGGGCTTCTCAAAACAATATGATATGAATATAGGGTAATGCAAGTCGTTTTGTTAAGTATTTAATGATTTAAACTTGGAAATATAGATAATCTTTAACATCCTGTAACTCCGTAATTTTTCACATCAGACATTAAGCTTGTTGTAATCGACACAACCAAGGCATTTTAAATCGACTTGGGTCTGATACCGTGGTAAGAATCACCCTGTATACTCGTAATGATAAAATATAAAGCTAAAGACTGTCTGCATGCCTGAAGTTTTGCTTTTTTATATCTACTATGATAATACATAATTTTTCCGAAGATTTTCACAAAAATTGATTACCTTGTATATTTTGTAACCTATTAGTTTTAGACGATTGATAGATTTTATTAGTAAATTCTAAATAGTGGTGAATATGCCAACAACCTTATAGGATATATAAACATGCTTACACTTGATTTATATATATTGATCTAGAAGGCTATGATTAAATATTTTCCGAATAATTGAACATATTGTTGACTTTTATAATAAATGACGTTTGTATTACTTTAAGCGAGCATTAGACCGTTCTGTATTAGTGTTTTAAATAAATATTGTTGCAAATATGGCGTTTGCAAATAGGATTAGCTGTTATGTTTGCAATAGACACTTTCAACTTCCGACTCACTATTCGTTTAGACGAGGACAATAATATAGATGTGCTTAACATGGCTAATTTTAGAAGACAAGCTGCCGGACATCCTGCAGTCGATAATCTACAAGAAGTAAGATTATGTTTAAACTGTTATCACGCAATTACACAGGAACTTAGAAATATTGAAAATGATCCAAATTGCCTAAGACTTAATGTTTTAACACCCCACTCAGTTCGTGGTTGTATAATTTGTAACGCACAAGTAAATGTAAGAAAACTATCGGCAGTATGCAGAGCAAATATTTTTTTAGTCTCAAATATTTATGTACCCGAATATCTGAAGATTTGTGACATTCATCTTAATGATTCGGGTTTACTAATGATTAATTTACATGCTGGTTTGCGTTTTGTTTATAGACCATTTCTCATCGTTAATATTCAGCAATTTTTGTCTAGTTTAAGAGCGGCTGCTAATGCTAATAATAATTTAAAAAATAATTTTAGTTTAGAAGAATTTAAATATTTAACTTCAATTTCTAAAGAAAATTTTCAAGAATATATGAATTTTGTAAACCCCTAGAACAATATGGTAACTTAAGAAGCATTGCTCAAAAAGATTTACTTACTTTCCTTGTTAAACTAAGACATGGATTGTCAGATGAGTTCATAAAATTACTTTTTAATTATTCATCCCGACAAGTCACTAGTATAGTCATATCTAATGTCCGTATGTCCCTGCTTCAAAGATTTGTACCTAGTAATATTGGATTTAGATCAATAACCAGAGAAAACTATATCATAAATCATGTCCCTGAATTCGTAAACGCGCTTTACAACCCTATAGCAAATATTCCAAAGGCCATATTTTATGTCATATAACTCAATTGAAAAAAGTAGTAATTTTAGAATATTACGTCAGTCCTATTGCTATTTTAAGAAGGAACATTTAGTTAAGCCAGAAATTACAGTAGCTCCTGACGGATATATTTGATCAATCAATGGTCCCTATTTTTCTGATGCATCTAATAATGATGCAGCAATCTTACGGCAACAATTGGTTAATGATAATAATGAATTTAGAAACTGGATTACAGAAGGAGATATAGTAATAGTAGATAGAGGCTACAGAGATGTTATTCCTAGATTAGAAGAACTTGGGTTAATTACTTATATACCACCTTTGCTTCATCAAAACCAACAGCAATTGTCAACAAATGAAGCTAATAGAGCGAGACTAATAACTAAAACTCGTTGGGTTGTAGAAGCCAGAAATGGACATTTCAAATCCATTTTTAAATTTTTTAAAGGCCGCATATCCACGCATCATGCAGTTAATTTGAGTGGTTTTTATCACATTGCAGGTGCGTTGTTAAATAAGTTTCATCCTCTTATAAACCTACCAGGTACAATGGACATAGCATTTGAAATTTTAAACAAACTAGATGACGTTAATATTATACAAGCACGCGTCGAATCCCAAAATCTGACTACCAGAAATGGTCGGTGGCGAAGATTGAACCACATGCATATTCCTGAATTTCCTCGCGCAGAGATCCATTTCCTAAAAGACTTAGGTTCTTACCATATCTATTTAAGTCCATCATATATTTAAGATAAACTGCAAAGAGAGGAAAATAATGTTTTAGAAATAGACGAGTTTAGAGAAGAGAATAATTTTTTACGTTTTAGAATTTATTCTAGGTTCAGAAACGCAACTAAATATATGCTGTGGTTTTCATACGAAGAGGAACTTAATGAAAATATTGATCTAATTTTCTACTATTATTGTACATGTCCATGCGGTTCGAGAACTTTAAGTACTTGCGCACATGTTGCATCAGTGTTATGGTTTCTTGGTTATGCAAGGCACCAGAATAATATAAGATTTCCAACAACACGTTTACTAAATAGCTTCGATGATGCAGCAGACCGATTATTTCCAGAAAATATCGATCTCGGTCCCATAGTAGAAGAAACTTAATTGGTATTACCATCTCGTATTTTCACCTAATACTTAACGTTTACGTCTTGGTTCAGTTACGTCAGTCATTTAATCGTTTATCTTTAGTTCAGGCTGTTCCTTTAATTTAATATTTGACTTTTGTTTTCTTATATACCTTACAAAGTATCTGAATGTATATCTTTAGTGTTTGTAATAAATTCAGTTGTCCTTTGTAATTGCTATTATTGTTATATTTTTCCAAGTTATGAGAACATTAATAACAATGCCAAAAAAGAGAAAAGAGAATTGGGTGTTGTAAAAATTCTACGTACATACGTGCTAAACTTGATGCCAAAAAAGACTTGCCAAAAATGTAATGATCTCTTTATATAAATAAGTAAGCTATACCTATTAATAAGATGAATGGAGAAATGGGTGGTTGGGTGGAACTCGAAGTGCGGCCACCTCGTCGTGGTGAGTTCTGGGTTGATTTAACATTCAAAACTGGTTTTATTATCTTGTAGCTGCCCTAAACCCCTTGAGTTTTAAATCAAGCGAAGAGCTGCACAAAGCTGAATTTTTTTAGTTTTTTTAATTTCTGACCCCTAAGGTCCCAGCTAAATATTTTATTTTTTCACTAATTTTTATATAGGGTGTAAACCACATAAAACACAATTTTTTCACACTAGCCTAAATTAATGTTTTTTTGGTAATTTTTGACCTGCCCTATTATACAAACAGTGCACTATTCCTACATGTGCTAACACTTTACGCGGAAAGGAGATCCTAATCTGATATAAATATACAATATAAAGAGGCAATGCTCCAGTCAAAATAAACATTTAATCCGATCATTATTCATTTCCCTAGATCCTACTTATACCTTTTTTTTCACTCTCCTGGGCTCGTCTGACTATGTGTCTCCGAATAAGACTGAAGCCTATTGACTTATTGTGTTTTACCCCATGTTAGTTCATAGCACCCACTCTATCACCTTTGTACCTTGTACAAGTTTGTACAGATCCTTGGGTGAGTGGGTTCTATACGTTGTTGGATCAACCTGGGGTTGTCCAAAAAGAGCCTGTCTTTTGCGATCTAGAGCTTCGCATTCGCACAGTATGTGTTTGGCCGTTTCTGGTTTCTTGTGACATAGTCGGCACATGAGTTCCCCATTGTACATGCCAATTTTGTTCAAGTGTCCCTTTACTGGGGCGTGCCCAGTCATGAACCCTGTTATCACTTTCAACTGGTTCCTATTCATTAAGAGTAGTTCTCCAGTTCTTTTGGGACATGGTCTGCCTTGAAGGCTTTTCCATGTGCCTGTTTTGGGGTGCTTCCCCAATAGTTAATATGTTGTTCCCGAATCCAGTCATTTATAAAACCCCGGACTGTACTTTTTGGTACTCCTGGGTTTGTGTCTGGTTCCGGTGTTTCTTCTGACCCTCTTTTTGCAAGTTCGTCAGCCTTTTCGTTGCCTTCGATCCCTTTGTGACCTGGCACCCAAAATAGTTTTACTCTATTTCGGTCTGCCAGTGTTCTTAGTTCTTTGATGCATTCCCATACCAGCGTCGACATAACTTTCTGACTCGATATGGCCTTGAGTGCCGCTTGGCTGTCTGACATTATTTGAATATGCTGATTTTCGACAGCTCTTTCATTGTTCGTTTTTGCACATTGCAAAATTGCGTATACCTCGGCCTGAAATACCGAGGAATGTATTCCTATAGCATAGCTATGGTTAGTATCAGGGTTTTTGGGGAATACTCCTGCCCCAGTGCCTTCCGCAGTCTTAGACCCGTCTGTATACCAGGTTTGTTCCTGTCGTTGGGCATTGGGCTCCCTTATGGTGATCTCCGCTCCTACTTATACCTACCGTATAATGAACTTTTTTTGTAATGCAATAATGTATGACCCTGTACGTAAACTAATAAGATTTTTTTAATAAACAACTCGCAAGTTTTTGTTGATTTTTTCCTTTTACATATTCAACCGCAATCACCCCTGTAAGTACGATTTTTTTTGTCTCTTTGAAAATAGTACAAGGGGTATATTCTTAATCTAAAAAAGTATATTAAAATATTTAATATAAGATATTTCTCTTGAAAATATATATTTTGTCAGTATATATTTATTGTTTAAAATTCATATATTTGGTACAAATTAAGTTTTATATTTGAAAAACTAGTCATAGGATCTAAATTTACCAATAAGAATTATGTGTGTATCAAATATTGAGAGACTTTGACGGTGATATTTTTTTTTTCGGAATTTAGCTATTGTTGTTCGGTGGGAATACCTACTTTGACCAAAAAAGATTTGCCGAATCATTATTCACCATGTAAGGTAC
Organism: Psylliodes chrysocephalus; assembly: GCA_927349885.1. Classification (NCBI taxonomy): domain Eukaryota; kingdom Metazoa; phylum Arthropoda; class Insecta; order Coleoptera; family Chrysomelidae; genus Psylliodes; species Psylliodes chrysocephalus. The sequence continues at coordinate 82,761,322 of OV651813.1, read as the reverse complement.
AATATTTTGATTATAGTAGTTAAGTATGTATTTTGACTACACAGAATGAGCAAAAAACTTCCAAAAATATTTAAGGGTGATTTATGGTTTCCATTTTAAAGAATTAGGGATTTCTAACTTCAACACCCTGTATCTCAAAATCTAGTCATAGGATACGATTGGGTCCATGGACACTTTTGATGGGGACATCAAGTTATTTAACATATCAAAAATTCAGACATTTTGACGGTACTCCCGTTTGCATAAGAAAAGTGCGTGGTCCTTTTTTGTCCTCGGCAAAATATTTACAAAACAATATTTTGGATTCTGATGAAAAAACTATTTTATACGTCCATGAGATCACAACTGTGCATATATAATGGCTTCAAACAAGGCCTGCGTTAAACGGCGCCCCTTACTTATTTATATTTTATTTGTTTATTATTTGAGTTTAGCACACGCATACCTATTACGTCACTCTAATGCAGTGTATAAAAGCGTTTGAGCCTTAAATGCGAGTATCTACGCCTCTACGCATTTCTTCTCTTTCCTAGTCTAGTTTCAGATAAAAGAAAGTTTTCACCTTATAACAATAGTATTGAAAGATAACAACAACTATGTACATACTAATCTGTTTGCCAAATTATTTATTAAATATTTTATCGCCAACTGTCAATAAAGCCATGCATTACCCAAGCGATTTGCGGAGGTAAACAAACACTTTACTTACTGTACAAATCAAATATTTTTATTGCTGCTAATATTTATCAACATAGCCATGACGGTCTGACAGAAATAGTCTGATTTGTTTACTTTGTTATACTAAAATGTGATGTTATGATATCTTCTTTTTTATTAATTATAATTATTTACGGTTGGCGATAAAAGTTGGACACGTCAGCAAAGTGTATTTATCGAACTCGCCTGTTTCTCGTCTTACTCGCTTCTCTCTTTTGGCGCATAATCTCAGACTGGTTTAATAAAGAATCACTTTGCTGACTTGGAACATAAATAACTATAATATAACTTAAAATTACCTTGTGACATAGTATTAGGATCCTTACTAATCTCCTCAAAAGCTTTTTTATTGATCACTGTCCTATTATTACGAACCACAAGTTCAGTTTCTCCATCGATGTTTTCAATAATTTTTTCACAGGTTTCTCCTAGATATTGCTTCGCTTCCAAATCTCCAATTTCAGAAACCTTTTTGTCTGTCGAAGCGAGCTTTTTAACTATTTTATTCACTTCGGTAACTTTAACCATAAAATTGTTAAATTCTTCTTCGTTTGGAAGACCATTGAGAAGCTGGTATTTACTTGGACGTGGTCTGTCTGACATTTCCAGTTTTGAGTGAACGATTCGTTCCAGATCTAGTAATTCATAGTAAGAAAAATTGGTTTTTGTTTATGTAACTATAGTAACGGATGGAAGTTTGATAGATACCGTGATTAGGAACTGGTGCAGAATAAGTTATACAGAACAGGCATTAGGGGTTGTGCTTCCAAAATTGTAATTTCAAACAAAAAATACGTAGGCTAAAGTTAATAGTTTTTAACGACCCCACTGCGCTAAATGCGTTATGTGGCTTTACTGTAAATTATAAAATAAACACTTTCTATTTAAAGCAAATATTACTAAAAAATAATAATAATAACTAAATTAAAAAATTACCTGCTGTGTAAAACTAAAAACAGAGACAGAAAGCTATACAATTTGACTGAAAACTGTAGTTTTATTTATGATAAAAAAACGCCTACTTCTCAAAAAAAAAAAAATAGATATTTATGCAACAAGTGTGTAAAGTTACTCTTTTTTGACGAATGTGAATGTTGTTGCACGAGCCGTAAGCTGTAGGCGAGTCAAAAAAGTTACTTTACACACGAGTTGTACACAATATTAGAAATATAAAAGTTACTTTTTTTCACTAGTGCATAAAGTATCTATTCTTGCTATGTACAATTTTTGTCAAATTTTACTTTTTATCACTAGTGCGTAAAGGGTTTTACTTTACGCACTAGTGAAGAAACGTACAACTATACGCACTCCGTGGGGTAAGCAAAGTATGTACTTTACGCACGGTAGTCGAAAAAACAAATTTTATTTTTTGGGGTTTCTTTGATAAGGTTCTTATGAGATTTGCAATATCTAATTTAACGCCATTTTAGCCGTTTGTTTTTATTCTTCGTTTTAAATGTTGTTTTGGTCTTAATCTTTGTTTAATTTACCTTTTTATTTAAAATTAATATTTGACTATTATAAGTCTTTGTTGCTCCACTAAAATAAGCAACTCCTTTTTTTAAAGCATTATAATTTTTTACTAATAGAGTGTTAAACAGTGACCCTCTTTCTTGTAAAGTTTAAAAAATGGAAATGTTATGATGAGTCAAATTATTAAATAATTTTTCAGACTTAGTATATTTGTCTTGTTTATTTATTTTTTTACTTTGTAACTGACACTATACTTTTCCATTTAGGTGTATCTGTTGTCTTGATGATCAAGTAACACTACAAAACCGGTTGCTTGTTAAAAAATAACTTTGTAAGACAGAAATGACTTTTTCTACGACCTCTCTACTCAATCCCTATACACATATATGGCTACCCCTTTCCTATAATGTAAGTTTTTTTACTAGAACCTTTTTAGGCTAACTAAATACCAATATCCCCTCGTATAACAAACACAATTCTACAATAATTATTGTTTTTGTTTGTGATTCATTCGTTCTAAATTTGTTGTGAACCAAATATTTTCGGAGCAAAACACAAAAGTGAATGCACTTTTTCTGAAAAGTAAGACGATACCACACGGTCTTTTTTTTTTGTTAATTGACACTGCTTCGTTGACAATCTGTGCACGAGTTTGAAATTTGATATAATAAGGAAATTGCGGCTATCAAATAATTAATTAATGTAAATATGATATACTATGTTAATCGGTTTTTAAATGTAGACGGTGTCATCAATAAGGAGAAGGATTAACTTCTGAAGCTTAAAAATTGTTCGTCCATAGAGCCTAACTCACATAAATTTAGAAGTTCTGTACTAAGTAACATAAAAATTTCAAATAAGCACATGAAGAGCACTGACTCATTGAATTTTTGTAGAGCCAACCTTCCCTTTTTAATCGATATAAACTTTCAAAAGCTCCATAACTAGTGATTTTAAATAAAAAAGTCTATTTTTCAAACTTCGTAAAATCTGACATTGTGTTACCAATTGAAAGACCAGTAAGGTCTCCTATAGACTATAGACTCCTGAAGGTGGGTAATCAATGTAATGAAGAACTGCGACATGACGAGACGGGGTTGATGAGCGAGATTAATAATTACCTCATTCTTAGTATGCTCAAGTATGGTCACATATTCACTAGTTCCCCTACCAGCGTTGTTATGAGATGGTGTTAAAAATGTACTAGATTTCTATATAAAAATGTAATAGAAATGTAATGAACACTTAGATAAAGAATGAACACAAAAATCTACTATTTTTTACTATCTGGTTCTGCGCAAGCGCTTGTCCTATATTTGGCGAATAAACTTTACTCTTGTAATGTTGAGCAATAATTTTTTCATACATTTTTAGTTTTATTTTCCAAAGATTGAGACTGACATAAGTTGGATTTTCAAAAAAATATAGGTAATCAGTTAATTGGGAACGTTTGGTTAATTTTTGTTCTATTTTGGATTTTCTTACACAATAGTAATAGATTGACATAATTTTTCAATTGTAGTAATGACATAGCGACATAAACCAAAAAGTAATAGATCTATTACAATTCTAATGAAAAATACAACCCTATCCACGACAACCACATAAAATCAAAGTATGTGACGACAACACATAAAAAAGTCGTATAGCAGAGGCAGAAGTTGGAAAGGTTTTTGGTAATACAAAAAAACCAAGATTTCAAAAAGTTTTAATCAATAATCGGCAAAACTTTTACAGTAAAATTAATTCAAGGCTTAATATCTCGAATCTCGACAAATATTGATCTTAGCGATTTGGTTCTTAGGACATTTTTTGTAGTAAATTAAATATCCTACAATTTTGTCATTTACATTTTTTCTCTAACTCTTCTAAATTATGACATAGGGTCGAAATAACGTGAATTTCATGAAAAAATTCGATTTAGTGACCCGTACTACCTCGCCGATGTGAGTTACAACATCGCCGCAATGGATACTTTTGTAGAGCGTTCAATTTGGAGAAATACATGTCTACGGTCGAAATAATACCATGAAATGCCGCTAAGCTATAGAAATCTGAAAAAAAAAACCCTAATTTTACGTGTATTTGAAGTGGAAAATCTTTACACGCCATGGTCGAGGACTTAATATTAATATTAAGGGCTCAAACTTTCAGGGAATTTTTTTTGGGGCATTTTCAACAAAATTTCAGGGCGAGAGCGAAAATAAAAAAAAGTCAAAAAAAATCATCCTAATATATCTAAATCTAACTAACAGGCGCCGTTTAATATAGGCTTTGTTTGAAGCCAATATCTACGAACTTCTGACAGTTTTGGTCTCCATGGGAGTATCAAATAGTCGTAGCAAAAATTAACTATTAAACTATCGTATCAGGAATTAAACTAAAATGTAGGTACTTTACTATTTCGGTAAGGAAGAATTATCTAAACGGTCGCAGAGAGTGCGAGAAGACAGGGTCGTGAAAGAACTAGTTGTAGTAAATATTCGAAAAGGGAAAAAAATAAATGTATACCCGGGATAGCCTATCATTCTAGAATGAGCTGATCGTCATCACGAGCCCGCTCAGACAGGGTAATGAAGCTATTTAAGATTTCTTTAATTTGCAATTTGCACGAAAAAAAAAAAAAAATAAAGGGAAAAAAAGAAAACTAACGCGGATAGTACCTAATCCAAGAATGAGCTGATCGTCATCACGAGCCCGCTCAGACAGGGACAGGAAACTATTTAAGGTTATTTAAATTGACGGTGAAAGTTGATCTTTTTCGGCCGAATCAGAAATTTACAGAAATTTTAGAGAATTTAAAAACTTTTTGAGCTTATTCTTAAATAAAATATCTGTTATACAATTTTTTATGAAGTCCGGAAGTTTATTGTATAAAATGGGTCCTATACATTTAGGAAACTTTAAAGTTAAATGTAATCTACTAACTGGCACATGACTAGTTCCAAAATTATGAAACCTATATTTGGCTGAAATTTATTTAAGTTTTTAAAAACATATAAACAAATTTCTAGAACATATAATGAAGCTAGTGGTAAAATCCCATATTCTACAAATATTGGTAGACAAGAATCATATTTAGGAAATTTACTTATTATTCTAAGGATCTTCCTTTGAAGAATAAAACGTCACTCGAATCAGTGGAGTTTTCACATAGACTAATCCCGTATCTCAATCGGCATGCTACTTGAGCATATTAAGTACAGATTAAAACATCTCTTACATTTCTAAACAAGTAAGACAAAAGACAATATTAGTAATTCCCAGAAATTTGACGCTAGTATCTAGCCAGTTCATTCCTAAATTGCATACACAATGTCTGAGAAACCTCCTTTATACATCCAAATCACATATATTTCGTCTGCTTATCAGCAAAACACACTAAGTCAGATTTGATGAAAAATCTAAGTCACTTAATGCTATAATGAACTTAATGAATATGAAAATAATAATTTAACAATAAGGTTATAATTGAAGACACAAGTGGAGGATGAAGGGCATATGTAACATTTTTTTTAAATGGTGTTTTTCTGTGAATGAAGGGCTTATGTACATAAAATTCGTTTAAAATGTCTTCCGTGACAATATACCATCAAATATAGAAGTTGCCAGTGGATAAAGGACCCATGGTACTAGGGAATAACTGCCAAACAATAAACTTTAACACGAAATATCTCGTAAAAATTATTTTGCTACATAGGCCCTTCATCCACTTGTGTCTTTATTTGTTAGAGGACATAGTGGATTTTACCAGTTTATAGAGTGAAAGAAATCCAGTCAACTAATCTAAATAAATCAAAAATTAAAAAATTGACAGTGTGTTTTGCTTGTAAATCAACGTTTTGTCTAGGTATAATAAGAATTTTTTATATATGTTACGGTTAAAGTGTACTTGGCTAGTTTATAGAGTAGCTGGATAGTATACAAACTATCCAAATGTCCTGCTACTTTAATGGAAAATCATTTCTACTAAAATAGCTATGAATATTGGTTGGTTTGTATACTAACCAGCTAGTTTACAAACTATACAACATTTCGCCAAAGTACAAACCACAAGAAAAGTACACAAATTAACCAGTATTTTCGGCTAGTTTATAAACTATCCAGAGTATTTGGATAAAGTGTGAACTTATTATTCGTAGTAATACATAATAACCAGCTCGTCAGTTGGACTGTAAACTCACCAATCCTCTTTGGTTAATTTATTAGAAAAGTGAGTTTATAGTGAGTATGGCAAGTGTGTGTTATTATTGTTTGCTCTTGCTGTGGTGCCTTGTAAAATTTGTTTAAGAAGAGGTATCTGGTTATTAAAAATTTTATGTGTCCAACATATGACTTTCCTATCTAGTTAGTTATTATAGGCTTTTTCCGGTTATTTTGTACAACCTATTGCAGCACCTCTATAAATGTTTAGAGGATAAACTAAATATATACATTTTCCACATACATCTAACTAGAAACATTTTTCTATAAATATTCATTGAAAACGAAAATACTGAAAAATTTAAATTTAGCACTTTTCCTCCAATTTTTCCATTACGGTCCATTTTAGAAAAATCATGTAAAAAACAAAAATTTTAGAGATCGATATCGCAAACAACTTTTAATTTAACAATTTTCTTAAAAATCAGAATTTTGTATATTTTATCAAATTTCTCGAATACGGACTATTTCAGGAAAATTTGATATATACAAAAATTAGCGATAATAATATTAGAAGTAACTTTTATTTGAACAATTTTCTTCTCCAAACATAAATAACAGATATATTCCATAAAATATAAAAAGGACCTCCTATAAAGTACCCCCAAGATGTTCCAACTTTGTCCAAAATCTAATTATTTCACCTCCGGCCGAAATAAAACTTAAGTTTAAAATTTAATGTTTTTTCTTTATCCGTTTTTGAGTTTTTAGAAAAATTATGTATAAAATAAAAATTACAAACAACTTTTAATTAAACAATTTTTATAAAAAATTATTTTTTTTTACATTTTGTTAAATTTCTCGTATACGGATCATTTGTTTCTCTACGTTGTGTAACAGCACAAATTCAAACGAGTAATGTGTTATCATCAAACACTCCAAGAAAGCAGAGACTGCGACTGAAGATAGCAACGTTGAGAAAACGTTTGTTTGGTGCAAAAAGAAGAAAAATAATTACTCATTATTTTATATTTTCTATAAGTACCGTTTATATAATTATTCTATAATAAAATCCCTAAAATACGCTTTAGCTAATGATTTTTTAACAATTATCCCAATTGATTTATACTTATGGATCATAAATGACTAGTGAGATTTGTGGCACAATATTAATAGTTCATTATGACAGGGTAAAATAAAATATTGTTTAAAACTTTATAATTTTTATTTTTTAAACCTCTGTCGGAAGTGCTACAAATCAAAAAATAATTTACTTAAATCGAGAATAGTCTCAAATGCATTCATGCAAATTTTCATAAAATATGAAGCATAATTATATAAAAGAGAAATGTAGTTTTCACAGTGTAGGTTCAGTGAATAGCTACGTTCGCGTGTACTGTGAATAATTACGTTTTCTCAGAGTATCTCTGTGGTGGAACTCAAGGTCAAATATTTTTATCCCTTCAACTTCAAAGTTCCGACCATTACTTTTTTTTCTGTATTGTTCTTTCTTCTGTGCCCAGAGTATAACAGTTTTTAATTGCGCTAGAGGGCGCTAAAATAAAAAGTAACACATTGAATAGTAGAATTACTGAAGCCCTTCTTATGGGGCCTCAGCATTACATTCGTGCATTCGAAAACATATTCTTACCCCCATTTTCTTATACTTTTTTTCACGTTTCCGATCAGAAAAAGCGAAAAAAAATTTTTGTCTGGTCGTCTGTGTGTATGTATGTCGGCACGATAAAGTTCTGATTGACTTGCGGTTTTGATTTTCTTGAATAATTGCTTCTAACGTATTGATTTTCAAAATTTTCGTTTCATCCTAACTGCTTTAATATCAATGTTCTTAAAATCCGCCCATGGATTTATGTGACTTATTTTACGCATTACAATCATTCCTAACGTCTAACATTCCTAACATTCCCCAAACATTTATTAGAAATTATAATGATATCTGTCATGCTCTGACAATACAAATTAGCGCGGTGTTGCCAAGTGTCCAATTAAAATAAACAAAAAGGAATATAAAAAAATACCTTATTTTTGACATAACATTTCCATACTCTTTAAAAAGCAGTTCTATTAATTTATTTCCGGTCACACCCGATGATTTATTTATTCATTTTAATTGAATTGTTGTAGTGCATAATTTTTAAATATTAATATTACGACATCTATAAAGTAATAAACAATGTACTTTTCGAAAACATTGAAACATGATTACTTTGTGTTATCCAAAAGTTTTTAAAACTTTTTTGAATCAAGTGAATTTATTTGTTTGATAAATGACGCTAGCCAGACAAATTCAAAGAATACTATCAGCAAGAGGATACTCGGTGGATACTTTTAAGGCATTTCTTTATAAGCTCACCACAACATACTTGGGTACAGTATTGTGGTTACTGTGGTGACGTCACATATACCGTGGTAACCTTTTATATAATGTCATATGTTAAATTTAATTTAAGTTTGGGGATTTCTAAACGGAATTTGAGGTCAAATTTCGTTTAGCCGAAATCAGTTACGTAACAATTGTTGCCATGGCAACCGTTGTCATGATAACCAGTAAACACAAACATAAATCTCGTGGTGAGGAAATGCATAGTTGCCAAGTTATAGATCATTTATTGTTCACTTAATTTTTTCGAAATCAGTTATGGTGAAACTGTTGCCATGGGAATGTTTGACATAGTAATGACTAAACAAAAAACCAAATCCCGTGATGAGAAAATGTGTGGTTGCCAAGTTACAGATGACTTAATTTAGCTGTAATTAGTTACGGAAAAACTGTTGCCATAGAGACACTTGTCATGGTAACGACTAAAGAAAAACCTATTTCCCGTGATAAGGAAATGCATAGTTGGCAAGTTACTTAATTTTCACTGTGGTGTAGCTGAAGTCGGTTACGAAGAAACCGTTACTATAGGAACACTTGTCGTGATGTCGACTAAACAAAAACCTATATTTAGATTAACTCTTAACAAAATATCTCAACTAGGCATTTTCTCACTACGGGATTTGTTTAGACCTTAGCATGACAAGCGTTTCCATGGCAACAGCTTCTCCATAAAATTACGCTACGCTCCTCCCAACCACCTCCAAACCACTACGAAGGAGAGCGAGTGAAGCGAGCACGCCTGGCCCACGTGCCTTTTTTCCACCCACATTATAAGATCACGATACGCTCCTCCGATCTACCTCCTAACCAGTACAGAGGAGGGCGAGTGAAGCGAGTGCGCTCGGCCGACGTTTCGAAACTTAAATTCAAATTTCTTAATTAAAAAAAAAAGTGTTTAGATAACATGGACATAGTATTTAAATTTATTACCTACTACTTGCCTATTTATTTACTCCTATAATTTTTAAATATGTTTAAGGATGTATCGATGTACGTTTTAAATGGGATGACTTTTAAGGGGGCGTTCATTACTTGAGGTATTTTTGAGGATTTTCCTCAACTTTCTCCCCCCTCCTATAATCTCATGTGAGATATTTCAAAATTTGTCTTTTGGGTATAAATGCATTGGATTATTAAAAAAACAAAAACAATATGTTCTATTACTTTTATTTAAGACTAGCAAATACTAGTATTTGAGAATATTGCCGTAATATAAAATTTCTAGAAATATTCTTTACTTTAATTTAACTTTACTTTCACGCAATTTTACACCGTTTTCTACTAGAAAAAATTACGTCAGATTTACAAAGGCCCCCCCCTCTCCCTCAAGTGAGATTTGGAAAGAATTAGCTTGATCCCTCCTCCCTTGAACACCTCATGTAATTAATGGACGCCCTCTAAAGTATTCACCGAGTGACGTCACAGTTAACCCAAAACAACTTGAACTAATCCAGCTATGATTTTGTGGATTTTAGTCTTTAAATTTGGCTAGCTGGCGTCATTTTGTCAACCAAATAAATTCACTTGTTTTAAACTTTTGAATAATACAAAGTAATATAGTCTAATCAACAAGTTCAAAAGCGTGTTTTTGGGACATACTATTACGAAAATTATGTTCAATAGCTCATTCGATTCAGAATAATGTCTAGATCAATGTGTAAAGAAAAATTTTGCAGTGCATAAAAAATTGCAAAAGTTATAAACAATTAAACATCTCAAAAACATGGTGTTTGGTTTTTCGCCTATAGTTTGTAAACTATAAATATTTTTGGATTTTTCAAAAAAGATCCTTAAAGAGGAGGAAATTTGCTATAAATAAGTTGCTACTCCCGGAACTGTACCTCCATTATTTATAATTTTAATTTAACGCTCAAAGTAGCCTTCCGCGCGCCATTTTTAAGTTGCGCGCACGGCGTCGAAACCGAGTACGTTACATAAAATAATTTTTTTAAGTTAATAAAATTAAATTAAAAATTTAAAAAAAATTACGGTGTATTCTAAACACTTAGAAGAATTCATTCCCGTTGGAATTTTTCATAAAAATTAATTTTCCAACAAAGTAGGTTATTGTTAATTAACAAAATTTTTAGAATTTCTCTCATCATTACAAATTGATAAAAATATTAAATAATTACCGTAAGTTTTTTTTGCTTCGTGAAGCTCTTTTTATATACATATAAAACAAAATAGCTTCATAAAAGTTTAAAAAATGTTAATACTTTGTTTATAATAATTTTTTAAAGTTTACAAAAACAGAAAAGTCACAGTGGTGCTATAAAAAAATTTTTTTAAATTTTTTTATAATATTACTGTTTTAATGTCGAGAAAAGACATTTATTAATTAAAAAAAAAATGTTTTTTCTCCATTTTTTTATAAATTTTTTATAAACAAATGGAGTATTTCAATTTTTTTGAAATTTTTTTTACAACTTTCTAGACAATTGCCAATTATGATTTTTAAAAAAAATATTTTTTATAATAATAACTTTTCATTGTTTATAATCGTTTTTTAAATATATCTATTGTTTAAATTATTAGTAGAAATGTGTTTTTTTATAAATCATAATTGACAGTCCTCTACAAAGTGACAGCAAAAAAATTTTTTTTAATAATAATTCCATTGTTTATTAAGTTAACAATTTGTTATAAACAAATTCCCAACTTTGGTTTATTTTTTCCTGAAAGAAATAAAAATTTCAAAAACGACTTTAAAATTACGGAAAAAATTTTATTCCCTTTTTTATTAAACTTAAAAAAAATCCATTTTTATAAAAAAATATAAAAAACAACAATTGACAATAGGTACGGAATTGACAAATTACTTATCTGAGAGATAATTTCATTGCCTACAAAAATGACTTGAATTTTATTGTCGTATCTGTAGTGTACTGCCTCTGTTTTTATTACGTTACCATGTGATTTTTAGTTTTAGACAGATGTAAATAAATATAACTTGTCAACAAAAAATATATTTGTCACAGAAAAAGCAAAACCTTTTATTCGCATTCATACTCCGATATAACATACCAGGTTAACTACATGACTCCGACAAATTGGTGACCCCGAACGTATTCCCATTTTTACAAAATTCTGTAAGAATTTAAAGAATTTTGCTAGCCGATCAATACGAGTTCCTGTAAATGACCCCATCTTCTATCCATGGTTCAACATATACTGTCCTGACTTCAAGATATATCCTGTACCAATTCTAACAAGATAAATAATTTAAGTATTTTAGTAGCAGTAGATAAGTACCTAATATTAGATATTCAATTCAATATCGTTAAAACCATTTTTATTTAAATTTAACTAATTTATATAATGTCACAAACTGAAGATATTTCAGGGAAAGGTGATTCTGTCAATGTTGAACGCACACTTTCCTCTTTAAAATTACCACCCTTTTGGACCCCAAATCCAGAAATTTGGTTTACACAAGTTGAATCACAATTTGCTTTATCAAGGATAACTTCAGACAAAACTAAATACAACTACATTATTTCGAATTTACCTTTTAATATTATTTCAACCATTTACGATGTCATAACTAATCCACCGCAAGAAAATCTCTATAAAATTTTGAAAGAAACCATTATCTCTCGTTTAACTTTAAGCGAGGAAAAACGTTTAGACGAACTCCTATCAAATTCCGAGCTAGGTGATAGAAAACCATCAGAATTTTATAGAGAAATGCTAGGTATGGTTGGAGGCTCTCAAATGGTCAGCCAAGATTTGTTGATAAAACTTTGGAAGCGACGCTTACCAAAAACAATTTTAGTTGCTATTACAGCTTCTGGTAAAGATACTCTCTATGATATTCTCGACTTAGCGGACAAGATTTGGGAGACCTATAAGCCGGTGAATATTAGTTCAATACATGATTTTCCACCGTTTACATTCAACAATTCCGGGTCTCAGGTCAAACCAGATAGTTCATTAGATTCCATTACTGAATTGACCAAAGCATTTAGTGAGTTTTCTATCAATTGTAGTAGACTTTTACAAACTATTTCTGATAAACAAAATTTTCTAGAATCACAGATTAATTCTCTCCAATCCCCAGGTCCTTCTCATTGTTTTAGTACTATTAATGAAAGTACATGTGATTTCTGTAGACACGGGAATCGCTCTAGGAGCAAATCTCCAAACCGATCTCAACAGTCAGTAAATAACTTGAAAATTTGTTATTATCACAAAAAATTTCAAAAGAATGCTATCAGATGCGGAGGACCTTGGTGCATTTTATACGAAACCCTTAAACATCCAGAACCAAAAAACGAGTAGACTCCAAAGCTTCGGCGGTAGTGAGTGGATCTACAAAAAATGTAAACCGCCGCTTATTTATTTTTGACGCAAATAATAAATTTAATTTTTTAATGGATACAGGGGCTGACATTTCAGTCATTCCTCGTGATGTTTTTAAAAATGTTAAAAAATCAGATGATCTATTTCTTACAGCAGTGAATGGTTCCACCATTAATACATTTGGAAAACAATTCCTTAAGGTTAATTTAGGCCTCAGACGAGTTTTTCCTTTCGTTTTTACGGTGGCCGATATTTCGCACCCTATCATTGGTGCAGATTTTCTTTCTTATTTTGGGTTATTAGTTGACTTAAAAAATAAATGTTTAATTGACAATGAAACGAAACTTTCGGTAAGCGGGTTTATCTCTGAAAATAATATCCCTTTATCCCCAAAAATTTTAACCATAGAAAATGAATTCGCTAAACTTATTCAGGATTTCCCTAATTTAACTTCTCCTCCGAACTATTCCTTACCTATCACACATACTGTAAAACATAAAATTATAACAAATGGTCACTTACCATCGTCGCATGCTCGACGTCTTAATACTTCCAAATATAATATTGCAAAAGCAGAATTTGAACAAATGGTAGCTTTAGGCATTTGTAGGCCATCCTCATCTTCTGTTGCATCACCATTACATATGGTTCCCAAAAAAGATCCAGGCGACTGGCGTCCTTGCGGAGATTACAGACAACTAAATAATGTCACTATACCGGATAGGTATCCACTTCCTCACTTACAGGATTTCAACATAAATGTACACGGTTGTACCATATTTTCAAAGATTGATTTGGTTAGGGCTTATCACCAAATCCCTATGGCAGAGGAAGATATTCATAAAACCGCTATTATAACACCTTTTGGATTATTCGAGTTCCTTCGTATGCCGTTTGGGTTAAGAAATGCGGCCCAAACTTTCCAAAGATTTATTAATCAAGTTTTACAAAACCTAGATTTTTGCTATGTCTACATAGACGATATTTTAATAGCCAGTAAAAATAATGAAGAACATCTTCAACACTTAACAATATTATTCGAAAGGCTAAATTCTTTTGGAATTAACCTCAACCTTAGTAAGAGCGTTTTTGGAGTTCCTCAATTAAACTTTCTAGGTTATTTAGTATCTGCGGAAGGTATTCTGCCATCAGAGGAGCGTGTAGAAATTATTAAAAAGTTTCCCCGCCCCCAGACTCTCAAACATCTCCAGCGTTTCGTTGGAATGATAAATTTTTATCATCGTTTTATTCCAAATTTCGCTAATGTTTTGATACCGCTCTACGATCTGATGACTTCTTTGCAAAATCAGAGGGATAAGACGATTTCACAGTGGTCACAAAGACATGAAGATAGTTTTATCGCCGCTAAAAACGGTTTAACCCAAGCATCGCTATTAGTACACCCTCGCCCAAACTGCAAATTGTCCTTAACAGTAGATGCATCAGGTTATGCCATAGGTGGTGTCATAGAACAACTTTCTGATAATTCGTGGGAACCTCTCGCATATTTTTCAAAAAAGTTATCAAAAACCCAAATGAAGTATTCCACTTTCGACCGAGAACTTTTTGCAATTTATTCTGCCATTTTACATTTTCGTCATTTGTTAGAAGGCTATCAGTTTACGGTTTTTACGGATCATAAACCTCTTACCAACGTTTTGACCTCGAAAACCGAAAAAAGTCCACGTCAGTTTCGATACTTAGAACTCATTGCTCAATTTACTTCAGACATTCAGCATATCGAGGGCAAATCAAATGTGGTTAGTGACACATTATCTCGGTTAGAAGAAATTACTTCCCCAGAAATATTGCCACAACTAACCCCCTCGAATTTTATCCAGCTAGATATAAAGTCTTTTAAACAATACCAAAATGATGACATTGAGTTGCAACAATTATTGCGTAGTCAGAAAGATAACAGCTATCACAAATTACAAGAAATAGATATACCACTTTTGGAAACAAAACTTTGGTGCGAAGTTTCGTCAAGTAAATATCGTCCATATGTTCCTAAAAATATTAGATTTACTATCTTCTCGAATATTCACGGTATTTCTCATCCTGGAATTAAATCTTCAAAAAAGTTAATAGGATCTAGATATAATTGGCCTCGGATGAATTCTGACATAACTAAATGGACAAAATCTTGCGTAAATTGTCAGCTAACTAAAGTTAATAGATATACTAAAGCCCCTATTGGCAAATTTGATATTAAAGGTCGTTTTGAACACATTCATGTCGACTTAGTCGGGCCTCTGACTAAATCAGGAGGATGCAATTATATCATGACAGTAGTCGAACGGTTCACGAGGTGGCCTGAAGCATACCCTCTTAGTAATATTAGTGCAGAAAATGTTGCTAAAATTTTATTCCAACAATATTTCTCCCGATTTGGTATTCCTCATACCATTACGACAGACCAGGGTGGGCAGTTCGAATCTAAATTAATGGAACAATTTACAAAATTTTTTGGTTGTCATAAAATTCATACATCTGCTTATCACCCCCAGAGTAATGGTATGGTGGAAAGATTTCATCGCACTATGAAATCTGCACTAATAGCTAGAGGAAACACCACCAATTGGAAAGAAGAATTACCTTTAATTCTATTGGGCATCCGCGCCGCAGTTAAGGAGGACATTGGGTGTTCCTCGGCTGAACTCGTATATGGCCAGCCTTTACGCCTCCCAGGTGAATTTTTCGTCCAAAGTCAGAATGTCCTTGAGATTAACCCTTTATTAAGTAGCCTTCACGATATTTTTAATAATATTAAGCCAACAAATCCAAGACATCATTCAACTCAAACCACATTTATTTCGTCAGAGTTAGACACCTGTGAGTATGTTTTTATTAAAACAGAAGGTTTTCGAAGTTCATTATCGCCCATTTTTGAAGGACCTTTCAAAGTTATAAAACGTTTTGACAAGAATTTTTTAATTAATAAAGACAATAGAGAATACGTGGTTAGCATTGACAGAATTAAACCAGCTTTTTTCCTTTCAAAACATATCCCTGAAGTAGATTCAGGTAAACCCAAAAAGAAAGTCTCTTTTGTAATCAATTAAATAATATTGTTTTTGTTTAAGGGGGGAGTATTTGTAGTGTACTGCCTCTGTTTTTATTACGTTACCATGTGATTTTTAGTTTTAGACAGATGTAAATAAATATAACTTGTCAACAAAAAATATATTTGTCACAGAAAAAGCAAAACCTTTTATTCGCATTCATACTCCGATATAACATACCAGGTTAACTACATGACTCCGACAGTATCTATAATAGTTTAAAAGTTATATCAACTTTTAAGTCAACAAATGCTGCAACTTTGATAGTACGTATATTTTTAAAGTTTAATAAAAAATGGAATAAAATTTTTTCCGTAATTTTAATGTACTAAGTCGTTTTTGGAATTTTTATTTCTTTCAGGAAAAAATAAACCAAAGTTGGGAATTTGTTTACAACAAATTGTTAACTTAATAAACAATGGAATTATTAATAAAAAAAAATTTTTGCTGTCACTTTGTAGAGGACTGTCAATTATGATTAAAAAAAAAAAACACATTTCTTAACTAATAATTTAACAATAGATATATTAAAAAAACGATTATAAACAATTAAAAGTTTTTTTTTAAAATCATAATTGGTAATTGTCTAGAAAGTTGTAAAAAAAAATTTAAAAAAATTGAAATACTCCATTTGTTTATAAAAAATTTATGAGCAAATGGAGGAAATTTTTTTTTTTTTTAATTTATAAATGTCTTTTCTCGACATTAAAACAGTAATATTATAATAAATTGAAAAAAAAATTTTTTTATAGCACCACTGTGACTTTTCTGTTTTTGTAAACTTTAAAAAATTATTATAAACAAAGTATTAACATTTTTTTAAACTTTTATTAAGCTATTTTGTTTTATATGTATATAAAAAGAGCTCCACGAAGCAAAAAAAACTTACGGTATTTATTTAATATTTTTATCAATTTGTAATGATGAGAGAAATTCTAAAAATTTTGTCAATTAACAATAACCTACTTTGTTGGAAAATAAATTTATATGAAAAATTCTAACGGGAATGAATTCTTCTAAGTGTTTAGAATACACCGTAATTTTTTTTAATTTTTGAATTTAATTTTATTAACTTAAAAAAATTATTTTATGTAACGTACTCGATTTCGACGCCGTGCGCGCAACCTAAAAATGGCGCGCGCGGAAGGCTACTTTGAGAGTTAAATTAAAATTATAAATAATGGAGGTACAGTTCCGGGAGTCGGAACTTATTTATAGCAAATTTCCTCCTCTTTAGGGATCTTTTTTGAAAAATCTAAAAATATTTATAGTTTACAAACTATAGGCGAAAAACCAAACACCATGTTTTTGAGGTGTTTAATTGTTTATAACTTTTGCAATTTTTTATGCACTGCAAAATTTTTCTTCACACAATGATCTAGACATTATTCCGAATCGAATGAGCTATTGAACATAATTTTCGTAATAGTATGTCCCAAAACCACGCTTTTAAACTTGTTGATTAGACTAATAATAAAATTATGTTTACAAGTTTTCCAAAAGTACTTTGTGTCTTACTTTAGAGATGATGAAATATTAATATTTTATTATTATGCACTACAACAATTCAATCAAAATGGATAAATAAGTCGTCAGATGTGACTGAAAATAAATTATAGAAGTGCTTTTTAAAGGGTATAGAAATGTTATGTGGAAAATAGGGTATTTTTTTAAATTTCTTTTTCGTTGATTCTAATTAGATATTTGGCAAAACCGCACATATTTGAATTGACAGATCATGACAGATATAATTCTAAATTCTAATGAATAAATATATAAATGATCACTTAATGATCCTCATATGCCTTTAAATTAAAAAAAAAAAACGTTAATTTAAGGGGTTTCCGGTTATATATTTGAAAAATACTCTCCTTCCTAAAGTCTAAAATGAAAGTTTTGTAAAAAAATTGTATTTTTAAGAAAGAGCGTCTTCGCAATATTTACCAAAAGTCTTTTAGGAAACGTTTAATACTGAATTTGTTTATTAAGTAGGGACGATTCAATATGAGCAAGGTATCGATACTATTTCAAAGTACTTTCAAATATAATTTAATTATTTTATTTATTAGAATTAGATTTAATAACAATGGATGTTTACAAATGGTTTAAAAAATTATAAATTAAGTTAGGCACCTAGGTGCAAGCACCTGTATGTGCAGAAAGTAATGGCAATAAAATGATAAATTATACATGTTTCATCTGTACTTTTGCATGTTAATATACTAATATAAAATTTAAGTTGCATTTGTAATAGGAATACCGGGTGTTTGTTGGGCTAATGAGATGTATTTCATGGAAATTAGTAATATAAAAGACCTTAGAATAACTTTTTTAGTAAGCATTAGATGATAAAAATCTATTGATTAAGGTTTTTCTTCACATATTACAATAAGATATTTATTTCTTAAAGTCTTTAATAATACGCATAATGAAAGCTTGTCCGGCTAATGAGATGCATTGCACGAAAATTAGTGATTTACAAGACCGATTAGCTTTTTTCCCAAAACCAAGACAAAAACAACTCGAAAATTTTTAATTACCGATAATTTTTAAAAAATATGTAAAAAATACATTAGTAGTCGTCCAACACTACTATTTTTAAACTATAAGAATGATAAATGCACTGCCCAAAGAATTGGTATTAATAAATTTATCAAAATAAAAAAAAGATGTTGCCACTTTTTTAAATTTTTATACGTATGTAGGCTTAAGCCACAATGAATGCAAATATTTTTACATGAACAGATCTAAGGAAGTAAAGGGTTCATATAATTTTACATGGAGATATTTAAAAGAGACCAAATATTTTTAGATAAGTAGGCGAATGTGCTCAAATATTTTACATAAGTAGGCCTAAGAGGTAAAGGGGCCAATTATTGTTGAATAAATTGCTTGAACAAGTTTGTAAACCCTAATCAAAAGGCGATATAGAATGGTTTTAAAAATCAAGGCTTGTCAAAATCATCACATTGTTTGACCTAAGTAATGCCAATGCTTCACAAACTAAAAAATTCAACGTCTCATTACTACTATCGGCTATTGGTCTTTCGTTCCAAGTTAAATCATTTCTCGTTTTTTTATGCTACGAGTTTACCCTTGTGGGCCTCAGTCTCAATAAGGTGGAAACCAACATTTTAGCGTCTCCCGAATTCTGAATAAAATTACCATCAAAACGATGTATTACTTGCTATTTTAAAAAATAAAGGGTGCTGCCGGGCTTTAGAAGTTTGATTTCTAAATATACATTTTATATGACAAGCCATCCAGTTGTCAATAAAAGTTCACGTATTTTTATTGTTCTTAAATTTACCTAAAATCAAAAGTAATTTGACTGGTTGGTTTTGAAACGAATGAACTGTATACGCTGTGGAACAGCCAAATGGAATAAATTTGGTAATAAATAAATGGGGGCGTGTTCGGAAAAACGCTTGGAAACGTCGATTGGCATTTGTCGTTGTCGTTGTCGTTGTCGGCGCTTGTAGGACCAGAGTACCGGGATATCTTCCGGTTTCCCGTTGGGCCCATCCCCACCTGAATAACAAAGCTGTTACGTTGTTTTTATTTGCCAAATCGAAACGATGATTTCTAGTAAGTTGGTATTATAATTTAGTGTTTTGTGATAAAAGAACGTATGTAGATGACTATAATTTATATTTTTTAAGACGTAAAATAAAAATTTTACCAGTATATTCATCTTGTTTTCACAATATAATTGTTCTTAATCCTCAACACGATCAGAGAAGTTTACTGCGAAATGCGTACAATAAAAAAAGAAAACAACCAGGGAAAAATCTAAATACTAATTGAAGAAGTAACGTATCGCCTCCAATGCATCTATTTCTCTCGGGCTATTTGTTGTGTGATTTGCTGGTCGTATTGTAGGGTTTATTTAAATGAGTATGATATATTAAAAAAAATTGAGAACTACCGCCTATTCCAAAAGAATACAAAAACACATCTCGAGAACATTTGAATTTGTTGGATTTGAAAGAGGGATATCAAATTCGATACTGTCAAGCGTGATATTTTTTTTGTTGGTATCGTTATCGGCTTTAACAACTCAGGACATTAGCTGCTATTAGCCTCGTTTTCTGCTATTTTTGTTATTTTTTCTTTTATGTTTTTTTATAAGGTAAATGTACCTAAATTAGACAGTTTTAGCAGTTTTGCGGAAGTTTTGGACGGTACTATATTGTTTTTTAAAGTTTTGTCGAGTTAAATATTATTTGCAAGTTCAGTGGTCTTTTAAAAATTACGTGTTTATTTCATATCTCCTCAATTTTGAAGATAAAATAAAAAATCTGATGTGTCCAACACAAGACTTTCCTATCTAGTTATTACAGGCTTTTTCCGGTTATTTTGTACAACCTATTGCAGCACCTCTATAAATATATACATTTTCCACATACATCTACCTCGAAACATTTTTCTATAGATATTCATTGAAAACGAAAATACTGAAAAATTTAAATTTACACATTTTCTCAAATATCTCGAATATGGTCCATTTTAGAGAAATTATATATAGAATAAAAATTATAGAGAATTATATTACAAACAACTTTTGTTCAAACAATTTTTATAAAGAAATATTTTTTTACATTTTCTCAAATTTCTCGAATACGGACCATTCTAGGAAAATTTTGTATAGAACAAAAATTATAGATAATAAAATAAGAAGTAACTTTTATTTGAAAATTTTTCTTCTCCAAACATAAATAACAGATATATTCCATAAAATATAAAAACGTGTGTGTGTGTGTGTGTGTGTGTGTGTGTGTGTGTGTGTGTGTGTGTGTGTGTGTGTGTGTGTGTGTGTGTGTGTGTGTGTGTGTGTGTGTGTGTGTGTGTGTGTGTGTGTGTGTGTGTGTGTGTGTGTGTGTGTGTGTGTGTGTGTGTGTGTGTGTGTGTGTGTGTGTGTGTGTGTGTGTGTGTGTGTGTGTGTGTGTGTGTGTGTGTGTGTGTGTGTGTGTGTGTGTGTGTGTGTGTGTGTGTGTGTGTGTGTGTGTGTGTGTGTGTGTGTGTGTGTGTGTGTGTGTGTGTGTGTGTGTGTGTGTGTGTGTGTGTGTGTGTGTGTGTGTGTGTGTGTGTGTGTGTGTGTGTGTGTGTGTGTGTGTGTGTGTGTGTGTGTGTGTGTGTGTGTGTGTGTGTGTGTGTGTGTGTGTGTGTGTGTGTGTGTGTGTGTGTGTGTGTGTGTGTGTGTGTGTGTGTGTGTGTGTGTGTGTGTGTGTGTGTGTGTGTGTGTGTGTGTGTGTGTGTGTGTGTGTGTGTGTGTGTGTGTGTGTGTGTGTGTGTGTGTGTGTGTGTGTGTGTGTGTGTGTGTGTGTGTGTGTGTGTGTGTGTGTGTGTGTGTGTGTGTGTGTGTGTGTGTGTGTGTGTGTGTGTGTGTGTGTGTGTGTGTGTGTGTGTGTGTGTGTGTGTGTGTGTGTGTGTGTGTGTGTGTGTGTGTGTGTGTGTGTGTGTGTGTGTGTGTGTGTGTGTGTGTGTGTGTGTGTGTGTGTGTGTGTGTGTGTGTGTGTGTGTGTGTGTGTGTGTGTGTGTGTGTGTGTGTGTGTGTGTGTGTGTGTGTGTGTGTGTGTGTGTGTGTGTGTGTGTGTGTGTGTGTGTGTGTGTGTGTGTGTGTGTGTGTGTGTGTGTGTGTGTGTGTGTGTGTGTGTGTGTGTGTGTGTGTGTGTGTGTGTGTGTGTGTGTGTGTGTGTGTGTGTGTGTGTGTGTGTGTGTGTGTGTGTGTGTGTGTGTGTGTGTGTGTGTGTGTGTGTGTGTGTGTGTGTGTGTGTGTGTGTGTGTGTGTGTGTGTGTGTGTGTGTGTGTGTGTGTGGGTGTGGTGTTTGTGTTTGTGTTGTGTTTGTGTGTGTGCGTGTTTGTGTTTGTGTGTGTGTTTGTGTTTGTGTGTGCGTGTGCGCGCGTGCGCGCGCGTGCGCGCGCGTGCGCGCGCGTGTGTGTGTGTTTGTGTGTGTGTTTGTGTGTGTGTTTGTGTGTGCGTGTGCGCGCGTGTGTGTGTGTTTGTGTGTGTGTGTGTTTGTGTGTTTGTGTGTGTGTGTTTGTGTGTGTGTGTTTGTGTGTGTGTGTTTGTGTGTGTGTGTTTGTGTGTGTGTGTGTTTGTATGTGTGTATCTGTGTGTCGCAGAACTCATGAACCGATAAACAGAAAAATACCAAATTTTAAACTTAAGCTTTGTTCCAGTGTCCAATGAACTGATTATATTTTGGGCAAAGTCGGAACATCTGGGGGGGTACTTAATAGGGGGCCATTTTTATATTTTATAGAATATGTCTGTTATTTACATTTGAAAAAGAAAATTCTTTAAATAAAAGTTACTCCCAATATTTATCTATAATTTTTGTTTTATACAAAATTTTCCTAAAATGGTCCGTATTCGAGAAATTTGATAAAATGTAAAAAAATAATTTTTTATAAAAATTGTTTAAATAAAAGTTGTTTGTAATATAATTTTCTATAATTTTTATCCTATAGATAATTTCTCTAAAATGGACCGTATTTGAGATATTTGAGATAATGTGTAAATTTTGAATTTTCAAGAAAACTCAAAAACGGATAAAGAAGAAAACATTACATTTTAAACATAAGTTTTATTTTGCATGACGTAAAATAATTAGATTTTGGACAAAGTCGGAACATCTGGGGGGTACTTTATGGGAGGCCGTTTTTATATTTTATGGAATATATCTGTTATTTATGTTTGAAAGAGAAAATTCATCAAATAAAAGTTACTGCTAATATTATTATCTATAATTTTTGTCTAATGTCAAATTTTCCTGAAATGGTCCGTCTTCGAGAAATTTGACAAAATGTGCAAAATTCTGATGTTTAAGAAAATTGTTGAACTAAAAGTTGTTTGCGATATCGATCTTTATAATTTTTGTTTAAACATGATTTTTCTAAAATGCTAATGGAAAAATTGTAGGAAAAGTGCTATATTAAAAATTTTCAGTATTTTCGTTTTCAGTGAATATCTATGGAAAAATGTTTCGAGGTAGATGTATGTGGAAAATGTATATATTTAGTTTATCCTCTAAACATTTATAGAGGTGTTGCAATAGGTTGAACAAAATAACCTGAAAAAGCCTATATTAACTAGATAGGAAAGTCATGTGTTGGACACATCAGATTTTTTTACTTGCTGGTATAGCCTGGTCAGCGCTATGTACCTACTTGGCTTATTGGGCTTTATCCCTGCATTAGTCTGCAAATAACGGACCTGGTTTATCCTTGTAGGAAGATGTACAGTGGTGTGAGGTTTAATAGTATCTCCATTGCTGCAGTTGGCGTAGTACGCATGGCCCCAGTGGCATTCAGAGAGGCGAACTACGGAATTCCGGTGAGTTGGCCTATTGCACTTACTTGCGCCGTTTTGGTTACCCATGCCACTGTACCATAGGTTATCATGGGTCTTAACACCCCTGTGGATAACTATATTGTAATTTTGGGATTTAAACTCCATTTTTTTTTACACATATTCTTCTACAGCTTGCGAGAGCTATTATACGTTTGTACGCAAGTTTTTTGAGATGATTGATTCCACGTCAGCCTTTGGTCATATAACTCCAAGATATTTGGCTTCTGTGACAAATGGAATAACCATATTATTTAGTACTAGTGGTCTTAGTCTTGTAAGTACCCGTTTTTTTGTGAATGATACAAATGTTGTTTTTTGTGTGTTAATAGACAATTGCTCCTTTTTGCAGCAATTCTTCACTATTTATAGAGATTTATAGAGATGTTTGAGATTGCTTCGAGACTGCCTGTGATAGTATTCCTCCTTGTGGCAGCCCCGTGTAAATTTTGCCTGTATGGTTACCTTTCCTAGAGTGGATAAAATGATCCTATTATCTAAGCTGGCAGTGATCCATTAGTATATTGTGACTGGAGCCTTCGCTATTGACCTGGTTGAGGCATTATTGAAAGCTCCTTTCTTTGTCATCTACTAACTTGGAAAGCAGCCTGTTTAGATCGTCCAGCGCTAGGTCAGCTGACTATCTTGACTGGTATGCATATTGGTTGGGATTATAATCTCGTCTCTAATATATCTGTCTATCAATCTTTCTGGCGTTTTTATTAAGATGGAGGATAGGCTTATAAGGCGATATGACTTTGGCGTTTGGTCTGTGACTTTGGTAACCCTACAAACTTTGGCAAGATAGACTACCTTCTCCTTTTAGCATATCACTGGAAATATCTCCAGACAATGCATGCTCTAAAGATTTTTGAAGAGGTTGAGTGGTGTGTACACACTGGGTAATAAGAAATGAA
>OV651813.1:82727429-82736447 GCA_927349885.1 Psylliodes chrysocephalus | reverse complement strand
ACAATAACAATAACAATAACAATAACAATAACAATTAACAATAACAATTAACAATAACAATAACAATAACAATAACAATAACAATAACAATAACAATAACAATAACAATAACAATAACAATAACAATAACAATAACAATAACAATAACCACCACCACAATAAATAGGTAACAAATTAGAGAATAACAATTTATTGTATTTATACATACAATACATAGAAGAGATTTAACTGTTGGTTATATATCTATGGATTTAACATTACATGTATGTACTTGGAGTATTTAAATAAATCATCCAAAATTGATTTATTTTAGTTGCGCATTTTTGTTAAGTTGAAATTTCCAGCAAGGGATACTTTAGAGCAAGGGTTCCCAAACTTTTTCAGTTCGCGGCGCACTTACAGGTTTATTATTTTGTCTAGGTGCACTAGGGCTGCCAGATTTACGAGATTTACGAAACAGAAATTTCTTACAGAAAAGAGCAGGTCTTTCTGGCGAGCTTCTACAAAACAAAGGTCTTCATCCTCTTATATGACCCCGGGTCCTTCTGGTGAGTGACTCACGCAGCAAGTAGCGGGATTTGAATTGTTTATTTTGTAGCTGCGAAGCGAATACCTAAGTTTAGTTTCCTCACTGCTCCCCAGTTTACTCTATACGGCGCACCTGGGTATCTATTCTTGAATCTCAGGGAGTAGAAATTTTGAGGGAAGAATGAGACAAAATTTTGCGCGTTGCAGATAAAGAAGCAAAACCGGTTTTCTATTCCCTCGAATTCAAGAATCGCTACCCAGGGCGCTGCGCATACACTTTGGGAACCACTGCTCACAATATATCCCCTATAGTATAGCACAGGTAGACGTTGGAAAGGCTTTTGGTAGGTAGAGAGGGGGGTAAACGTCAAACCACGTCGGACGGCTTCGTGAATTTCGCAGTAATGTTTACCTGCCAGTGTCGTTTCATCTAATAAGTAATTTTAAATTGTTACCGGCGGAACCGGACAATAGCATGTATTTATGAACTATAAATAATTATTAAACATGTTTTCTAATATTAAAATCATAATTTATTAAATTATTTACTCGAAATTGTTATTAACATCTATAAAATAATTTTGTACGCCAATGTATCGCGTCCACTTTGGTTAGATTCGCCGCAAACCTGTCAATGTATGTGTATAAAGTGGGAGAACTGGCAAAAGCCTTTCCAACTTCTTCCTGTGCTATATATATATATACTATATATATATATATATATATATATATATATATATATATATATATATCTATGAAATAATTTTGTACGCCAATGTATCGCGTCCACTTCGGTGAGATCCACCGCAAACCTGTGGGAGAACTGGCAAAAGCCTTTCCAACTTCTACTTGTGCTATAGTGCATCTCACTTGTTAAAAAGATGGCACGAAGTTTGCAGCGCTAAATGCGTATGCGTCTGGCCGCTCAACTAACTCGATATTGCGGTAAATTCAAATATAATTTTAAGGCGAAATTTAAATTTCCCGCCAAAATCGTAATTTTTAGCAGAATGGCGGGAATTTTTAAATATATACATTCGGCAATAATTGAGAAGTATATTGCATGTTCCATTAAACGAGCTGTAAATCCAGGCGGTATTTTTATTTTGATAGCTAAAAATAAAATACGAATTCCTTTATTGTCAGCTGTTACAATAAGAGCAGCGTTTGGATTAACAACTCATTTAAATGAACATGTAATATACTTTTCAATTTTACCTGAATCACTTATTTTTTACCTATAGAGGTTAGACCTGAAAAAAAATTGGCTCTTTAAAAAAAAATTATAAAATATTTTGTTTGAAAAATTATAAAACTTATTTAATTTATTTTAAAGTCGAGGATAACTCTAGCCATATCAATTTTACTGAAAAAAAAAAAGACACTATATTAAATGAAATCATTTAATTATTAAGAGATGTTTGTGATAATACAGTGTCGGCTATCCAATGCTTTACAATACGTTTTGCTAATGTCCAAGTGGAAACTACAAAGAGTTAGTATCAGTGTGTGAAGGTATGGAATACTATGAATCATAACCAGCCAGCTACGTGGGGATGCATCGCACCGTGTACCTGTTCATATTACACAGCACACAAGGCAACATTCATATTATTAGTTTCCTGATTGCACTAATGCTAACTCTTTAGCTTTCGCTTCGATGCTAGCCAAGCGTATTGGAAAGTATTCAATAGCCGATACTGTATATAAATGCTAAAATCAACATGTGCAATAAATTTTTTTTTTTAAATGGACCCCTACTTCGAAAAAGGGGAAAAACTGAAAGAGAAAATTATTATACTTGAATTTTAAAAGCTGTCGCCACTGGAAAACTATATCTAGGGCTTGTATAGGACTCCCTCCTTGAATCGTGTCCATAGGAAAGCATAAGATCTTAGTTAAATTATAATATTAGAGGGTATAAACTGAAAAATATGAAAAATGATTACAAACTTACGACAAAAGTGGCACCTACATTAAAAGAAGGGAAAACTAAAACATAACATTGTTATACATGAATTTTAAAGGCTTTTTCCAAAGGAAAAGTATTCTCTAGGGCGGGGACCCTTAGATGACAGTCATAGCGATCCCTCCTTGAATACTCTTCTGAGTTTGATGTACGTTTTGCTTTCCATATTAAATAAGTAAGCACTTAATACAACACAATAAATATCGCTGAAACAAAATTAATAGTAATAAATGGTATAAATTTCGTAGAAGAAAAAATCAAAAAATTATCACTTGTCAATACTTCGTCTTCAACCAATGAACGTGCCGATGACAGATGTGTCAAAATTCAAAACGATACAAGCGCCAGTTACATTACTATAGGGGATATATTGTGGCACTGTTTTAGAGTATTTCTAAGGTAAAGGTAGCATCTTTTACTCAAATATCGTGAAAGCTTTACTCTTACTTCCCAACTCCAAAAGACCCTTGTTTTCTTCTTTAAAATGATTTGTAACTATGTACTTTTTACTAAAAACTTCCTGTAGCAAACTCATTTTTCAATAATGTACCTATGTTCTTTTAGTAAAGTCTTCTGACTATTCTTGCTCTCGGTTGTGTTTAATACTTGTAAGAAACCATATCATTTATTTTTAAATGTAGGGTGGACAAGGCTGCAATTAATTTAATCTAGCGAAAGTAAAAGTTGGAAAGGCTTTTGGTAGGTAGAGAGGGAGTAAACGTCAAACCACGTCGGACGGCTTCGAGAATTTCGCAATAATGTTTACCTGCCAGTGTCTTTTCATAGAATAAGTAATTTTAAATTGTTATTGGTGGAACCGGACAATCGCATGTATTTATGGACTATAAATAATGATTAAACATGTATTATAATAGTCAAATCATAATTTTACAAAATTTCAACAGCTATTCACAATTTATTAAACTATTTACTCGAAATTGTTATTAACATCTATAAAATAATTTTGTACGCCAATGTATCGCGTCCACTTCGGTGAGATCCGCCGCAAACCTGTCAATTTATGTGTATAAAGTGGGAGAACTGGCAAAAGCCTTTCCAACTTTTACTTCTGCTATAATAGTGATTGTTATTGGCAGAATAATACTCTAAAACCTTACCATTAGTTTTTAATTTCAGTTTAGGCTCGGTCTCACATCCCTGTCCATCCAGTGCTCCGCAACCGGTGTGCCGCGGCACACTGGTGTGCCGTAAGCCGACTTGAGGTGTGCCGCTCTTGCAGACAATACGAATCAGATTCGTATTGTAGCGAGACCCGCGAAAAATAAAGCAATCTGACAACAGCGCCGATGGTAAACGTCTATCCGTCTATCGGCGCGGATAGCCAAACTTGCATACATGGCGGATATATTCGAACATCTGAATGAACTTAATAAAAAAATGCAAGGACGGAATGAAAATATATTGACGTGCTCCGATAAATTACAAGGGTTCAAAAAGAAACTTGAACTTTGGCAGGAACAGTTGCAAAAAGGATGTCTAGAAATGTATCACAGGACTTACCACAGTACGATCGAAAACAAGCAGTTGATTGTGGATTTGGCCCAACAACATTTAAGTATGCTTCAACAAAAATTTGAATACTATTTCCATTCTATCAACACGGAACAATACAATTGGATTCGAAATCCTTTCGCAACCAATGCAATAAGTTCCACGGAAGCACTGCCATTGCAAACTCGAGAGGAGTTCACAGAATTAAGTAATGATATGACCCTAAAACTTAAATTCGACGAAGTTCCGTTAGATGTTTTCTGGATTTCCATCAAGACAGAATATCCACGCATCACCGACAAGGCCATCTTCACATTACTTCCGTTTTCCACAACATATTTATGTGAGCAAAGTTTTTCAACGCTTGTATTAATTAAAAATGATAAACGGTCATGCTTAAAAGATCTTGACCAAGAAATGAGAGTTGCGCTGTCTAAAATTGAGCCGAATATAAAACTTTTGTGTTCAACGAAGCAAGCGCAGGTATCACATTAATCAGTCATCATCATGTCAAAATATTTATTACTATTGACGTGTCAACAGAAGTAAATTTAGTATACCTACCTGTCCTACCTAGTATTTAGTATAGTTCTCATGTATGTACCTATTTGTATTTTTCATTCTATCTGAATAATAAAAAAAAATAAAAAAAAAATATGTATTATGTCCTGAGTGAAAATTTTGATGCCCCAAATCTGAAAGGGGCTTCTTCACATTTTAAAACAATAAAAAAAACTAAGGTAGTTTGGACATCCATAAATAATTAGTATACATGGAGTGAACTGACCCCCGACCTAGCTACGCCACTGCTATAAATATATTTTAGATTTTGGTGTGCCACGAAATTCTAGGGAGCAGTTTGGTGTGCCTCAGATGAGGAAAGGTTGCGGAGCACTGCCATAGACCACCGTTTTGTCTACGAACCGTGCGGGGCGGCGCCGTTTTAATTAACTTGTTGTTATTAACGTTATAAAAGTCGGTTGAATTGTCGTTAGCTTAATGATGTCGTCTATAAACGATAAATTACTGAATAGGGCTCTAAAGCTCGTCAATAGCTACTTTACAAAAATAAAAAATAAAAAAATCGGTTCACAAACAAGAGGAAATGGTACCTATTTTGTCTTTGTCTACTAATCGTATATAGATAAACAAAAATAAAAAAATAAAATCTGTTCACAAACAGAAGACGAAATGTTACTTAACTATTTTGTCTTTACCTATGTATTATTACATACATTAATATGGATACCAATTTAGTAGTTTTAATACAATTTTGCAAGATTTGGCAGTATCGTGATGAGTTATTGGAAAAAATTACGTAATTTTAAACAGGAACACTTTGTGTATTATTGAATTGATATCGAGTGTTTACACAAAATGAAAAATGACGGTCTGTCTGCGAAATCAACACAACACAACACGAACAAGCTGAGGCGTTTACATATTTATAAAAAGGTGTCTAGACATCTCCATCTCCAATCGACACACTCTCAACCTTTGAGATTGGTGATGCCTTAATGTACAAACCCTTCGATCAGCCGAATTTATTTCAATTCGATTTGTAAATTTCCTACACATTCTCAGCGACTCGACCTGTAAGTACACTGTTAAAAATCACTATATCGGCTAAGAAGAAAAATAGCTTTAGATTTGACATTTTTTAAATTCTGAAAATAAAAAAACAATTATTTTGCAAAAACAATAAAAATAGAGTACAGTGTGTTCGAAATTCAAGTCTCGATATTAGAATCTCGCTTAATATAAGAAATAGAAGGTTGGTTAATTGATGAATGTTTTAGAAAAGTATATAGAAATTATACAGAAAGTTATATGTAGTTTATGAGTTATTTCAAAAAAACTATAAATGGCCGATTTTATTTTTTTTAATGATGGATTGACAGTTAATTTAACCTAAAGATAACTGAAAGTCAATCAAAACTTTTCTGTTTTTCAATTGATAATTAAAGACTAACTAAAAGCTAATTTTAACATTAGCCTCGGGGCAAAGTCGGCGGAAGGGCCAGGTGACCGGGGCGGCCGCCCGGGGCGCCTAATGCAAGGGGCGCATGATCGATCAAAATTAATTGACTAATACGTGACAAAAAAATACTTGAGGAGATTAACTAAACTAAGAGTCCAACAACATTGGGTCGACAAAAGCTACAAGAACCCAGGTACCTCAATAATTTATTAATTCCATTTATTAAATATAATAGTACATTCTTATTAAATACAAATTCCTTCATTTAACGAAAAATCTCCCAGATAATTAAATCTTATTTATGACTTTTAATAAATAATATCTATAACCACGTCAGTAAGAGATCCAAATTTCGTACAAGTGTCTGAGAACCCAACCTAAAATCACCATAAAACATATTTATTTTCACGAAGTAATCATCATTAAAACACTTAACTTGCTTATCTTCCTAGTTTCGATGTTAATACCGATTTCGACAATATTTTAATACACAAAGCTCTCAAGGCACATAATAAATTAGCCACCCCCTTTCCACCCAGTTTCGTTTTTCGCTGGGAACTAAGACATACAGAGACGTCACAAAAAGCCATTAACACTTCTATACGAACCCTGTCCCAAATGAGCTCGGATATACTCTTTTTTTATTATTTGATGTGCAAGCATTCAGTTATTATTTGTATGCAGTTATATTTCAAGTTTAGTATTCAGTACGTTTTCTAAAACGTTCTTCCTAAACAACGTCTATCCTAAAATATCTCCTATTCCCCGAACGCTGTCAACGTCCCACGCCTTATTTCCCGACGCTTGCCGTCCCTAAATATTTCCTTCATAATATCCTTGTTGACCCCTTCGTCACGTCCCATACCACCTAAATAATTCTACCATATATCTGTTTCAATGCAGTACCTTATTAAATACCTTCCTCTTCACCACGACGCTAGGCGCCTCGAGGCAAGGCGACGCTCAACTCGACGACGTACCTAAATCGACGCCGTCACAACGCTAGATGAAATTAGTACATAATCTAATATCTGTATTTTCAATGGTGAGTCAAAAGATTTATGTAACTTTTTTTGAGATATCACCGGAGTTTCGTTTAAACGAGGGCTTGACATTGGCTACAAAATATTATCAAATTTACCAATAAACCACATGGCCTTCAGGTCATACACCTCGAAAGACAGGATAAACATCTGTTTTCGACGGGTGAATTTTGAGTATTTCAATAGAAATTATAAAAATCAATATTAAGAAATATACAGGGTTGTAATAAATAATTTCAATAGAAATCATAATAATCAATATTAAAAAATCTACAGGGTTGTATTAAGTCATTTCAATAGAAAGTATAAAAATCATTATTTTAGAAATATACAGGGATGTGCTATCTTGGAAAAATTGTACAAAACAAGATAGTAAAATTTAACTGTTCGTTAGCTCAAAGGGGGCCACCTATATGTTAAGCCACCCATCCTACAAGCTTTGAAACATAGTAAGGTAACCAACTGGCGAATTGGCGCTATTCGTTACTTTCGTTGGTCATCACCTCTATACTCGTCGAAATATTTACCTAAGAGGTTACAACCTGTGTATATTTAGAATAGAAACAAATCATCATCAACATAGTAGTTAACCAACTGGCGAATTGGCGCTGTTCGTTAACTTCGTTGGTCATCAACCTAAATAAGAATATAAACATCAACACAGTAGTTATTAACCAACTGGCGAATTGACTATGTTCGTTAACTCCGTTGGACATCAACGTAAATAAGAATATAAACATCAACACAGTAGTTAACCAATTGGCGAATTGACGTTGTTAGTTAACTCCGTTGGTCATCAACCTAAATAAAATATATCTTGATAGCAAATGAATATGGTCTGCGTTTGAACGGGACTCAAGTGAGATCTCAGTAAATAGTACCAATTGTAATATACTTTACTAATTATTGCATCACATTTAAAGTATGAAAAATAATGAGTTTAAATATGAATTTGTATGTTTTATTTATCAATTTGCACCAAACTTTGCATCGAATCCTGGTTTACCTTAATTAACATTATCACAACGTGGGTATATAAATTATCAATTAATTAACAGACGATCACTTTTACTACTAGAGGAAAAATGCCAAATACAGTAAGTATAAATTAAAGTGAAAATAAACTTGTGATGTAAATAATAACATTTCAGAGAGTAAAATAATTTTTTAATTATAAAATCGACTTCAAAATCGTGCAGATTCCCTTAAAATTGAGATTTTTGATTTTCTCATAGATCATCAGATTCTGCCAATTGTATACGGAAGTACCCCTGAGGTACCCCCTTTCTAACAAAAAAAGGATCATAGAAATCGGATAATATGATAAAGAATTATCGCTGAACATACATACAATATTAAGAGTTTGATGATTTTCTCATAGACTACATCATTACATTTTGACCAAATTTATATTAGACCACCCCTGAGGTACCCCCTTACTAACGAAAAAAAAAAAAAAAAAAAGAATCATAGAAATCGGACAAGGTGTTAAAGAATTATCGCTAAACATACATGAAAAATGAAGAGTTTGAGGATTTTATCATGGTCCCAATTATTAAATTTTGACCAAACTTAAATGAGACCACCCCTGAAGTACCCCCTTTCTAACAAAAAAGAATCATTGAAATCAGACACCGTGTTAAAGAATGATCGCTGAACATACATAAAAAAAAATATACCGACGAATTGAGGACCTCCTCCAGTTTTGAAATCAGTTAAAAAACGACCAAATAGGGGGGGTACCGGGGGTGGACCGTCACAATACTTTGACATTTTTATTATGGATGCTCTATATAGTAATGAATAGCAAGAAATAGTAAGATGAAAAAAATTATAGATTTATATACAGTTAAAATTTGTCAAAATTGTATTTTTTTTTAATTTTCAAAATTTTTATCGTCATGACCAGTTTTTCAGTGTGTAGTTAACTCCGACCTTTTTCAATTGATAGTTAAAGACTAAATAAGACATTACCCTCGGGGTAT